>WBMW01004931.1:162055-258544 GCA_013396635.1 Penelope pileata
AAAAAAAAAAAAGAGCTTTTTAGTGCTATTTTTTCTTCTCTCTCAGTTCTGCAGGCTTCCCAGCTCAGGAAGATTTAGTTTATTTCTTAAAAGGTCTTGCTTATAAAGCAGACCTTTCTCTAGCTCTGGCCAGCTCTAATAAAAATTAGCAGTAACCTTAGCAGCTGCCATACCACATGACTGCTTGGAATTGCATAACTTCTTTTTCCTCCTAAAGAAACACACAAAGAGATCATCTGATCTCCTGCCTTGCAGTGCTCTGTGAAGTATATTTCTCTAGCCTGATTTCTAAACAAAAATCTTTTTCCTCTTTCTTTTAACAATCCTCTCTTTTGAAGACCAAAATCTGTCCCTAAATAGTAACTGGCCCTAGGCAAAACTTTGAGATAAACCCATGAATGAATAGAGCAATTTATTTTATTTTTTTTGCTACTCAAACTATTACAGTTTATCAATGACAAGACTTATCTTGGACAAAAGCTAATGTCAGCCTGAAATCATTCAAAGAAATATTTTGTTGCTGAAAGTGTGGCTTTTTAGGACTGGTAGTATTTCTGAGAGTATGCTTTTGGATGGAGATGCGTTGTGGTTTGACAAGAAGAAAAGAATCCTGTGGCCATAGCAGCTGTGAACTGAACACACTGTTGGCTCAGTCCAGCTCCCATTTAATTCACTGGAAATCCCAGAGTATTGAACCTGATCCACAAACACAGAGCAGTTGGAAGTTTAAATTACTCTTCCTGTGTGGCATGTGGAGATGGACCATTGTTTTCTGGCTAATTGGTTTTCCCTCTAGCAAAAAGGAAAAAAGGAAAAAAAAAAATTAAAGGCTGATTCCATGCAGCAGCATCATACCACTTGTGCAGAGCACTACACAGCACAGAAGAAGAAGATGGAATTGACCTAGGCAGATTGCATGCTGCTCTGCACAAAGATGCAGCCTGCCCTGTTAGGTTAGGAGTGGCTGAAGGCAGGGCGATAAGCAAAGTGCCTTTCTGCTGCCCCAGCAGCGCTGGGGACACAGCATCCCATTGCACAAGTGCTTCCTGTCACCAGGAGTCTCATGCCAACTATTGAGCACTTCAACTAAACGTTTGGTGGACTTACGGAGGCTGACATTCATATATCGCAAGTGTTAAGAAAATCTCATGTCTATAGTTGGAAAGAATTCTTAAATCATTCAGTGTGTTTTGAAAACACCGTGCATCCAACTCTTCAAAGCTTAGTTTATACCAAATGTGAAGCAGCAAAAGCAAGGTGATAATGTCACAGAATTTGAGACGCTGCTAAAAATAACGGGCGAGTTCTCAGGCATCGAAGCCCTGGGACCTGCGCATCACGAGGGCAACTGCCTTGCACCAGTCAGATTCCCTTTCTCCACTTGAGCTGAAGCAGTCATCTCAACCCGAGGCTTGCTATAAGATCTGAATCTGTCATTTTCACTTTATGCACTTTCCCATTTTCTCTGCTGGTAACGCTTTCCTTTTCCAGCTAGTTTCTCAAGAAGCCCTAGCTCTCATTTCAGAGCGAAAGTTTTGGCACCTTTTATAACAGACTGCAGAGCAGCTAGCTTCTAGAAGTGTTCCTTTAGCAGTGGTAAGCACCAAGGAATTCAGAACGTAAAGAAATGAGCGATCTTCAGATGCAGTTACAGTCCATCAGCGCCCTGCTAGCAACTTGTTTTAATTTAAAAGCTCACACAAGCAACTTTGATTCCTTCTTGTATCTGAAGGAGCCAGTACATACCAATGCCTTTTTTTTTTTAAATAATATAACCTTTCATTGTTTTCCCTTCATCTTGGCCTCCTTTTCTCTTGCTTTGTAGGCAGTTTCCTCTGCAGCAGGGGAATTGCCAGAGAAAGGCTTGTCATAGAAACAGCAACTGAAACCCTTTCTTTCAGCATTAGCCAGTTTTAGCCCCTGCTGATAATTAAAGTTCTCTCACTCTTTGCTTTACATTTACCAAAAATAAAGTTTGTTTGCCCTCCTTACAGATTTCACATTGCAGAAGACTTTTGCAGACTTTCAGAGCTGCTGACTTGAAGCAAGTAATAAACGCAGGAATGAGCCAGGGTGTCAGAGAGTGATAGATAATATATGAGCCTCTTGCTGGGTCTAGCAAATCTCCAAGTTTTATAGGCTATTAAAGGCTGCCTTCACTGCGCTGACATTGTGCTTCTCAGCTCCAGTTCTCCCAGCTTCCCTTTCCCAGGCTCTCTGCTGCAGCTGGATACCTAAATTCATTAGAATAATTGGAAGCATCTTAGTAATGTATCTCAGGCAGAAATAGGGAGGTGTTGAGGGTCAAGGAGACGCTGTGAAGTTTCTGTGGGGCTGAAATGAATCTCATGCATAAGCTGAGGAACCAGGAAGAGCAGTGTCCCTGTCTCTGTGTCTGTCTTGGCACTGGTCTCTGTGCTTGCTGTTGCATTATGTGTTCTAATGTGAATAGATTTGTAGAACAAAGGAACCGAAACCCCACAGCAAGATCTAAGATGATACGCTTCTCCCTAATTCTGTCTCTTTTTCTGTGAATAATAATTTACCCTAAAAATAATTTCCAGTGGTTTATCCCATACCCTGAGGTTCTGATCAGCATGAACAAGGCTGCAGAGTCTGGCCCATGCTGCTTGTTTGTGTCTGATTGCAACCATTTAATTCCCCTCCTTTAGAAAACCTTTCAAAAAGAAACTAAGCCCAAAAGCTTTTATCTACTTAGAAAGTGTTTTCCTGCAGTTTCAGGAAGAAATGTAATTATCACGGCTGCTTAATTAAACTGAGCTGTCAATGAAGCGATAAAGCGTGGCACAATTAACTTATCCTTGTAGAAGGATGCAAATTAAGGCTATAAATGGAGGTCTTGGGAAAGGTCTTGACCGCTTTCTGCCACCAGCCTGATAATCTCCCTAAGTCATTCATATTCTCAGGCAATCAGATGGTGTACATCATCTTTTGCAGGAAAAAGGACTATGGGAATACGTATACGCTCACATGATCAGACAGATGCTACAAGAATAAAGGCCCTTTGTAGCTGTTGTTGATACATTACCAGTGAGTTGTTAACTGTAATTCACAATATTTCAAACCCTGCAAGTCCTTTCTCAGAGGGAATTGTCTTCAAGTAAAGTAGCCAAGGATAGTAGGACAGTATTTTAAAAGCTGACAAAATCAAAAGACAAATCCTGAGCTGAAGTAACCAGCAGAGCACCCAATTAATTTGGTAGGAGTCTTGGCTAGCTCAAGTCAGCAGTGAAGGTTTCACTGGGGGTATTTTTGTACCAGATAAAGATCAATAATGAAGTTATGCCCACTTGCAGTAGAAGATTTATGAGAACTGATGGCCATGCTTGCAAAATCTTTCCTAACCTGACAATAACAAGTAAATTTAGAAGTATTTATTCATTCTGTTATTGTAAGTTCCATGCAAACCTATAGTACAATCTAAGTGAACAGGAATCTCTTGGGATAAAGCTATCTCCAGTGAAAGTAGCATTACTATAAGCTGTCTGCTGCAGAAAAGAAAGCATGAGCATGTAAACATGTATGGGAATGCTGAACCTTACGCATGGGATCGGCTTTACTGAAGTCAGAGGGGCTACTCATAGAATCACAGGATCTATGCATAGAATGATTTGGGTTGGAAGGGACCTTAGAGGTCATCTACTTCCAACCCCTGCCATGGGCTGGGTGCCTGCCTCCAGCTCAGGCTGCCCTGGGCACATCCAGCCTGGCCTTGTGTGCCTCCAAGGATGGGGCACCCGCAGCTCTGTGGGCAGCCTGTGCCAGGATCCTCTAAAAATTTTCCCCCTAATATCTAATCTAAATCTCCCTCCTTTTAGTATAAAACCATTCCCCCTTGTCCTATCACTATTCACCCATGGAAAAAAAAATCGGCCCCACTCCTGTCTGTAAGCTCCCTTTAAGTACCGGAAGGCCGCAGTTCGTATCCCCAGAGCCCTCTCCAGGCTGAATAAGCCCCACATTTATATATACGTATATCAATATACATAAATACACACACATGCACACTTATTACAGTTACATATTTTAGATAGAAGTATCTATAAGTGAATGTATGTGTTTAACTATATGAACTATATTAATGTGCTGCCTACATTTCTGCTTCTCAGAAAGAAGTAAAACCAGTAATTTTTTGTGTCACAATCTAGCTAGATTTATTATGTAAAAGCTTAAAGTTAAAAGTTTCCTTTTGGTTGGGTGTACAAATTAGAGAAGTTCTGGATCGAGGTCAGTTCTAAAGCTACAGCTTGTTGGAAAACATTTATCATTGTTGTCCCCTAACCATTTCATTGCCTAAATAGCCTCTGGATTAAAGTACCCTTACGTTAAGAAATGTAACATTTGGGGCATTAAGAGCTCTAAGTGTCTTTAAATCACAAATAGGCCTGATTTTTGTTTTTCTTTATCCTTTACTATGTCAGACAGGGTATTTCCTACCATTGCCTGTGAAAAGAAAGCTGGGGCTGGAATTAGAAAGGAAAGCATAAAACTAATTGTTTGATGGTTTAGGGTTACAGACCACCTACTCTGAGAAGGCAGAGTCTGAGATAAACTGAAATTCTAAAGAATGAAAAAGCAAAAGACTAGCAACAAACAAATAGGTAAAACTTAGTGGAAAATTAGAGGAGCAGCAAGACAATAATTGCATTTTGTTAGCAGTTTGGTACTTGGCTTTACATGTAAGAAAATACAAAGCTAAGGGAGGAGCCACTTAAGGAAAGTGGCTGAACCCATTCCACATCCTGTCGGCTCTCACAGTAATGCTATTCACAGTGTTTATTTTCTAAATGTAGCTGTTTAGAGACTGCATAGACAGAGCTGATACAATTAATTTTACACTCCTACCAATCGCCTTGGGATAAAAACTATGTATATTCAGATGTTGTTTTGTAAAATTCCCTTATTTTAAAGTTAGAGGAAAAACTTACATAGCAAACAAACGATGTAGGGGAAAAACTAAAACATGAGTATCCCAAGAAGTGGCTTATTTAAGAAAAAGCACAAGATTTTTTTTAACCTCTTTTGGGACCTCAAAGAAAAGCAATTTATGTGCAAAGTATTTAACTTGGACAAAATATGGAAGCTAGAGAAGAGATGTCTTCCAGTGCACTGCATACAATTTGAAAAATGTAACTGAAGCCCTCCTTATAAAACCTGAAAACTTCTTTTCAATGAAATTAAGTTTAAAATCTATTTTTGGGTGAAATTTTTACCTATTTACAATCACTCTTAGACCGGTCCACTTTAAGGGCGTTGCTCAGCACTTTATGCACACATCTGATTAATTTCTCGGTACTATCACCCTTTGAGTTAACTTCTTTGTTGTCTGTGGGGATTTTAAACAGTAACAAATTTTCTCAAAGTGAATCTGATTGCAAAGCTGCAGATTGGTGTGTACTACTGAGCTCAAAGCCAGCACTACCACAGATTCGTTTGAGGTGGTTTAGCTTGGTGTAAATGAAACACTTTAATGATAAAGGAATTAAAAAGCTGTCAACTGAAGTTTAATTGTACTTGGAATATTTTCCAGAGACAAGCTTACATGGCATTGCCCTTTGTCTGGCTGTTGGGCTTCCAGGATGATAACATTGTGTAGGAATTTGCATGGAGCGGGCTAAAACCTTTCATTCCCAAACACATTTATCTTTGTCTCCATCACTCGGGAGTCTCACAGCTCAAGTGCAGGAGGCCAAGCAGATACATCCTGGCTTGTGCCAGAGATGGGTCCTACGTGCTGCAAGCCAGCGAGGAGCCAAACGCTTTCAGCTTTGGTAACCCTGCGAGGGATATAGGTTTTAGCTGTGCTCTCTTTTGGGGTGGGCCTGAATCAATCTGTTGTTTCATCGAAGGACAGCTGCGGAGGACATGAGGGAAGCTGAAACAAGAAAGAAAAGGTTGATTCTTGTTCAAGATGGAAGTAAAAGTTTTCTTGGTGCGCAGATGTTTCTGGAGTGGCAGCTCTTTACAGACACCATCAGTTATGAGCTTGTAAAGGCCAATAGGTTCAGTGAAGCAAAGCGATGCCTGATGCATTCTAACAGGTGCCAGGGGAAGCTTTCTCACCTCACACACTTAAACCAAAATAAGATTTCAGTTATGACCTGAAATGGCCATTTTCCCCCTATCGCTAAAGGAAGAATTTCACATCAGCAGCTGCCAGGCTGCTGAGCAGGCTGACCCTGCCTTTCCTTTCCAGGTGGGGAGCGTTATTGCTTCAAATGCCCCTTTTAGAGACCTCTTTCAAAAAGCCCTGTGATACGGAAAGACACTGGAAACTATTCTGAATCCTTGCAACAGGTGGTTAGAGTCAAACTGCACTGCAGAAAAGTTGTAGTCTTTCCAAGACTTCCATTTTAGCTGCATGAATTATGTCTTACGCAGCTTCATTAAGTTGCTCACAGTTTTCATGTGCTTTTCATAATTAGCAACCAGGGAAATGTTACTTGAGATCTTTCTGCTTCAAAATGCACAGGGACAAACAAACGTCTCATCTAATACTGCAGTACAATGACCAGTTGTCTTATTTATTCCTTAAAACAAAGTATTTTTCTTCAGGCCTGTAGGATAAAAAGTTCTTTCCGCTTAGAAGTTTACACTTACGCAATTAAAAGATTGTTAATGATAGAGCTGGATGAGCCATCATGTCATACGGTTGGTTACTAGCTCTGTTATCAAGGCATTACACAGACTTCTTTGTATTTGCATCAAGCCAATCAGAATCATTTTATTGCATGGGCAGCTCCCACCTCTGTTGGCTTGATTCTTCCAGGATCTGGGCCCCAAGATGCAGTGAGAACACAAGTATTACGTGAAGGCTGAACTAAGTGCACCTTTCAGCTCCTCAATATCAGAATGGTCTCAGGCATTTTCCATTTTTTTTTTTTCTTTTTTAAGTGTAACAAAAGGCATTGGAAATGGTTGAGTATGAAGAGTTCATATGCAGCGTCTACTGTCAGTTCTGAATCCCACAGAGCCCAAGTCTGAAATCTTTATCTAGAGTTGTACTTAAATAATTGCTCTCATAGCAATGTCTTCATTGAGTATTTTCAGTGCCTACAAATTTTCTCTGCTGCAGTCAGCATGGAGTCACATTGACACCGTTTTTTCCGGTAAGAGGCCTTTGATCAAATACCGGTGATTACAAGAAAGTATGAAAACTAATTGTTACTACGACCAGTACTAAACAGGGAAATTAGTTGAGTGGCATCAACAGAACAGACTTTAGCAACAGAAAGTAAATGATGTAAGGCTATTCTACATAAGCACCAAATATCTGACAGTTTTACAGCCGGCTTGTTATTTCCAACAACTGTTGCGTTGGGATAAAGAGCATTTGCTCTTTCCATTTCTGGCCTTCTCACATCCTCAAAACTTCTCATGCCTGGAGGATGTGCTAAGAAACTGTGGCTTTGTGTTAATTCCACTTGGTCTTCTGAAGGACTATTCACTCACTCAGCGATCACAGTAGAACCCAAAAGTTTATTTAAGCAGTTCATCAGAAAAAAAAAAAATCATAGAATCATAGGACTGGGAAGGTTGGAAAAGACCTCTAAGATCATCTAGTCCAACCCAAATGATCAAATGAGGCTGTCCATTAAGGCAGGGGCTTGTATTGACTTTGGTGAATTTATTTCATGTATAATCAGAGAGCACTAATGTTTTTTCTCCTTGCTCTGGGGAGGACTGCCAATGTAAGTTACATGAGATCCAAGGCTGTTGCTCATCTTGTATTATTATTACCCTAGCATGTGTGAGGACCCTCACTGAAACTGAATCCTCACTGGCAATAGTGCTCATCTCCAAAAATTTATGGTGTGAGAGTTCAAAACATACAGAGGGGCAGAGTAAAGAGGGGTTGTATCATCACTGCCACCAGGGAACCAAGGCCCAGGTTACTCCACCCCATTTCACATCTGAGCCAGGTGCAGAACCCAGACCTTGCAATCCAGCATGGTGCTCAACGACTGCGTTGCCACAGATGCTGAACTAACCAAGGGAAAGATGAGGGAAGCATCACTTTCAATACAACCAGATGAGCCTATATTCAAGTATATACCACCACATCTGCGTTCTATATGTGTATATACTTTTGCTATATTCAAACAGATTAGCTAACAAATTTTAGCAGTTTAAGTCAGTGGAATTATGGCAGGAGCATGAAGTGTTAGAACTCCAATGTTTACTAAAATATTTTTATCCATAAACACTAAATCCAACTGCAGCTTGCTGTAACATCCAACAGCAATTAATAATAACCTTCACAAAAGAAAAAGAGCAAAATGTGAATCTGTTTACAGATAGAGGAGCATTCATTCTTTGTATACCTAAGGCTCCCAGAGGGAGATTTGGGTGTTTGAGGAATGCAGGGTGGGGTGGACTGCAGCTTCCCCTCAGCCCACGACATGAGATTAGCCCCGAATTACTGTTTCTGCTGCCATTTTTAGTGATTTGGTATCAGCAGCGACAGACTCTTCCGAGATAAGACGAGGGCATGTAGGCTCTGAAGGGTTCTCATTCTGGTGCAGGACTATATCAGTCTGGCAGCTGTTGCTTTGATGGGAAAGGTATGCTGACAGTTCAGGGCAGGCTCCAACAAATGGCACCAGCTTCTGAAAAATGCACTTCTAACACAACTACCCCCAGAAGACTGTTTGTTTAAGGATTTCAGTCCTGTACGTCTGACATTTGTGCTGAAACCTGAGTTTTTACAGGGTGAAATGTGGTAACATGAAAATGCTTGTAGAAAATATATTTAAGGATGCATGATAAACACTAAACCATTACCCAGTGAGGGCCCGTTGACATACATGATCTATAGCACTGACACATTATTGCTGGTTTTAACCAAAGATGGCACACTTAGCTTTTATTTATACTTGAGGAAAAGGCTTGCAGAAGAGTGACAAGACAGCAGCTGAAACAGAGATGAGTCAGGGACCCAAGTCCATAACTAGTCCCCCATTCTGGACACTGATGGTGGTTCCCAAGAGCAGAAACCAGCTGAGAAACTGAGATCCAGACCAGACACTCCTACAGGTCTGGGAGTCATTAAATCAAAGTTTAACTCTCAGACCATCTCAGTGATTTTCAAGCTCAGAAGAAACCATTATTTCAGATAAATTTTCCCATGAGTCATATTCTCCATTACCTTGCCCCTTGTGTGGTCATTTTATTTGATGTGAAAAACATGTAGAACAGAATGGTTCTCACTGAGGGTGTCTCACGCTCTCTGCAATTAAATGACTGCACACGGCACAGGGCAGAAGGGAGAGACACCCAGGGGAAGTGGGAGTCTTGCGTGGAGAAGATGCCCGTGGATTTTTTCACCCTGGAGAACACCGCTAAAACCCAGTGATTCACACTCATGCTGTTTTGCAACATTGGAAAAACATTTGTTAATACAATGTTTTGACTTGTGTCACTAGAAAGCCTGGGAGCTGACTCACCCCCCCAGCCTGCCTACTGTACAGCACTGCTGGAGCTAGGCAGCGTATAGAGCAAGGCTGAACTGCAAGGACTTGCTATCATTCCTTCCTTATTGATATCTAGAAATGCCATCCTAAAGAGCAGACAGCCACCTCTTTCGTTTGGACTTCTTTTTGGAAAAAAGACACATTGCATTTTTGCTTTTTGTTGTGCTGGCTACAGGTGGCAGCCTTAGGGCAGCCTCCGAGGTAGGAGCTGCTGTTGGGGGAGGCACAGAGAGGGGTGGTGGTGCTTATTGTGAGCTCTGTACAGCCAAGGTTGTGTTGAAAAGGAAGTATTACTTGTATTACTTTGGGTATATAAAGTTGAAGGAGATTTACTGTAAAACCGGTACAATTGTATGGCTCAAATATCCTCCTGAAAATCCTAATTACTAATAGGTTAAGTGTAGAAGAACATGAAAATAGAACTTGATTAATACCAGAAAATGCCCAGAGTACCACATGTCCTCAGATCAAGTGATTCCCCCTGAATTCCACTGCCTGACAGACACCTCCTCCCCATGGGTGCAGTCACTGTAAGGCAATAAGGCAGTGTCCTGTTTACGCATCACAGGGTCACTCCTTCATTCCTTTCACACACAAAGCTCCCATCAAAGTCACTGGGATCTAAAAGTCTCCTGACGGCATAGATGTGAGTCTTCCAAAGAGACTAAGATTCCTGTTTCCTAGGACAGTGTTTGAAATGCATAGAAATCAGCCAAACATTTGGTTTCAGTCCTGTGTTAACTAACACAAATTCAGAATTGGTGTGCCTGCATTAAGTATTGTTTTGCATTAAATCATCTGGTGATGATTGCAGGTTTCTTTAGCCAGAAAGGGGGAGATAAGAGAGAGTTGCCCACCCCCATCACTGTGCAGGTGAAGCTGCAGTGCAGGTAGCTCCTTCCCTTTGAAGCGAGGGACTTTGGCAGGAATACAGGAGGCAGGCCCAAAAGGAAAGGAGGAAGGATTAATTCTGCTGCCTGACTGCTATGCATGCAATCCGTGCAAGTTTTGTGGTCTGAGTCTGCCCTTGATGTTTCTATGCCCCATTTCCCCGAGCTAAGCACTGCCAGGCCCATCAGCCTGCCTGTGTGACTTCCATGCTGTTTGGGGATTACCATTACATACTTCCACAAATGCAATTTTTACCCATATCATTTATCTTTTGGGACTCTAACCTTGGTGATGTTTCTCAGATGTTTTAAAAACAGTGACCATTTTTTCCACTCTCAACATATAAACTATTTTTGAGCCATCCCTGCTTTGCTGCTGAGCATCGTTATGAACTGCTAAGCACCAAATATCATAGCCAGCTTGAAGACCTACAGGATACTCCTGAAGCTATCATCTTCAGAGAGACAGCAGATAAAAGCAAAGCTGTGTTGCTGACTAAAGAAATATACGATCAATTTTCCAGTGCAAACATTCAAAGATATAATGAAAAGCTGCTGTAACAACAATTCTCCCTGCGTAACTGCTGTTAGGGGGTTGAATATGCCATTTGTAAGGTTTAAATTGCTTTTGCAGTCAAGTGTTGTAATCCATTAGTGATAAGAAAAGGTATTTGTCTATCGGTTGTGGTTAACTACATTCCTTGTATTAGAAACAATTTAGCCTCTTAGGTGAACCCGGTGCAGGAAATTGTTTAGAGAGAGTCTGGCTGCAGAGCTGGAAAAATAGAGTAGTTAGCTCCCTTCCCCCAGCAGAACGTGGTGCGTAACCCAACGGTGACAGCTAACAACTTCACCTCCAAGAGTTTTGCACAGAACAGCACTGCATACTTCTACTCAAAGGGTTTCAACTGCTTCACTCAATAATTCTTCCTGAGTGAAGTTGTGTTGAAAAAGTCACGCTTTTCAACTCTTCCTGTGATGTTTTTCTTTAAAAATAGTTGTTTCTGCTTTGTTTTCTCTTAAATCATGTTACACGATGGGTTTAGGTGATATCATCACTATGACAACAAACAAATCCTAAATCTCTGGACAAATGGAGGAAAACTAGGAATGGGTTCCTGTAAATGGCAATTGCAACTTCTCTGTAAAAATAACCTATCAGATCAGATTTGCCACCAACCACATTGCTTTCCTTTGGGTTTTGGAACCCTGCTTGCTGAATATTATCAGCTTTGTGTGTTTGGCCAAACATGAGTAGGGAATCAGTGCATTTCCTAGGGTTTCTTTCCTCTATAAAGATGCTGACAAATGTTGCAGCAGCCCTCTAACATATGATCTAACACAGCAAGGCACGACACATATTGCATGTCGCAGACTCATCGAAATTAGAGATCAGAAAGGCAGATCAGCTGGCAACATCAGCCCCACACTGGCACTGAACTGGTATACTAATAACCTCGGCCGCTGCCTGGTGTCCATCTCGTTAGTGTCTGAGAGCAGAACGAAGAACAGAAAATAGCCTTGGATCCATAATGTACTGCATGTGTACAACGCAAGGGTTTTTTTTGCCGCAATACTTTTTAAGGTAATAATTCAAAAGCACTGCAGCCTTAAGTGCTTCTGATTGTAATGCAATCAACCCCTTACATGTTTATTACTACAAATAAGTTTCATTTTGGAAAGGAGTCGGTCTCACAGGAAAGCAGGGTCAACAGCCTGTTAGAGTCCGGTCTCAACCTACCCAGAAACCCAAAAGCAGCCTTCCTGTGGGATTTAAGAGCTGTGGCTGTTCCAGCACATGCAAGATGTGTCAACAAAAGCTTAGCGCCTAGGCAAGAGCTGCAGTCATGGGGCAGGACAGCACTGGATGTTATACATTGAATCTCTGTATTCTGCTGCTGCTGAGTACAAGGTTTTTACATTTCAAGATGCTTGCTGTTTGCTGGCAGTCTTTGCCTTGTCCTGTAAAACACCTGAATTCCATTTTTGGCAGAAGAATTGGAATATGAGCTTTGCATAAAAGTCAGCTCTCCCATCCAACGCGTTTGGCAGGAGGAGCTCTGACCCCTGAGGCATGCTGGCTGTACCTCCCGGAGAAGGAAGGTTTAGTCTTAGGAAAGCAAACAGTGAAAGAAGTCTGACAAAATGCGTGCTAGAGGGTTTACTTGTTGATCAGGGGAGCTGCAGAACATACGCTACTGAGTTCTGAAGAGCACGAGCTATGGCAGCACCACATCTTTGTGACAAAGGCAAGGTGTCTCGCCATGTGCTGATAGCATATTATTCACAGCAAATAATCACATTAATATTGGATTCTTTCTTGCGCAAAGTGTTTGGGAACCATACATCATCATTAACATGTCTGCTTCCTGATAGCCCAGTGCCAGCGTGCTCCCAGCAGAGCCTGCAGGCAGGAGCCGGGCTGTGCGCGGTGGTGGGAGGGCACTACTGGCCCAGCATCTGCGTGGGTCACATTTCTCTTATGGTTTTAATCTGCCTTCGTCTGACAGTGATTCTGACTTGTTTGCATTGAATGTAACCATACGTTCTGCTTTCAACAACATGAAGAAGTATGGGAAGCGTTGGTAAGCTGGAAGGCCTGAGCGGGGGCAGAAGGGCAGCGCTGCGCCTGCCCCACCCTTGGTTCTGGATCTTCAAAGGCAGCAGCGATGCGATGCGCTGTGCCTGTCAGTCAGCTGCCAGCACTCGCTCTCTTTCTCCCCTTTGTAAGTTCACATCCATCAAACCTACTTCTGTCAAGCAGACAGTAAAAGGCATTGGCTCCCCCAAAAGGCCTGGCAAGCTGGAAGCCAAACAAGCACCTGACAACCCACTGGCAGCCCTGCAGGATATAAATACACCTGCAGCCTGCCGGGTCAGGGCAGCCTCAGGGAAGCAACATGCCAGCCTGCCTTCCTGTGCCTCCCAGCTTCTTCGATGGAAACAGTTTATGCAGTCTAAAGCATTTTTTCTCCTTACATTTATTTGTCTCCATGCTTCAGATGAAGGAGTTAAATCCTCCTGGAGCGCATCTGTTTGATGCACAGGGAGAGCCCTGCTGGTCCCAGGCAGCCAGAGGCAGCAGGCACTGCTGCAGCACACAGCAGGCAGCACACAGCACATGCTGCTGGCAGGGCAGTGCTGGCTGCTGCTGCACCCAGTGCAAGGTCACAGCATCCACAGGACAATTTCCATTCCACTTCAGTTTAGGCTTTTATCTCACATCCTGTTTCACACAAAGGCTGAGTGGAACTAGGTAGTTATTGCTCACCTGACAGATAAATATTCCCCAGGGCCATAAATACAGTTATATGAAATAGCAGCTATAGGAGGGCAGACTTCAGGCTCCGTATTGTAAACGCTGTCAGATGCGGAAAATAGTTTTGGTTTGTATACAAGGTATCAGGCTATCAATGTGATTACAAGGCATGCATTTTTCTAGAAGCCTATTTATATGCAGTTGAACTCTGCTTTTGATTCATGAAGCTCCTTTTTTTTTCTTTAATATAAAATGCATTTTGGCAAGTTTTAGCACTTAGTTAACTAATTCCCACCAGAAATACTGCAAGCATGGTTTCCATTTATAGCAAAATGGATTAAGCTGATTTAGAAATACAGCATGGTGACAGTACTATTTAAAAGCATATGGACAATCTGCTCCTTTCTTCTTCATGACAAAAATGAGTGGTAACCATCAAATGCTGTGCATCAGAATGCTCTCCTCTCCTTTTCGTAAAGATCTGCACGATCTTTTCCAGTTGTAAAATAGAATCCAAAGCAGCCTGATTTATTGTGCTTTGCTATCCTCAAAGGGCCCTGAGGCATCTCTGCAGCCCTTTCCAGGCAACGCCGTGTAAATCTCTGCGTGAAGTTTCATAGAGGACAACTGTGATTGGTAGAAGAGTCCACAGCACTAGCTATTATTTAATTGTCACTATTTGGTGATATTCCATTCATTGCAAGATTTATGCCAGTGCAACTCCAAGCTTCAGGAGATCTAGGACCAAGTAAAACTGATGCAAACAGAGAAGAATGACATTTTGCTTGTTATTAACATGTGTCTTGTTGGAGCCTCTAGTTATTCTATTTGTGCTTTGTGGCAAGAAGTGTCTCTTGCAGAACTCTGCAGTAGAATAGAAACAGTCCCAGAATATAACATACACAATTACAGTGTGCGCATATAGAATGAAATATAAGTATCATAATGAACACAGAAAAGAGAATTTTTAAATCTACCTGAAAGACATGAGCCAGTAAGAGATAGCTAAGCCAAATTTTCTGCAGCTCATACTGATGTCAAGCAGCTTCTGGCTGTGGTTATCCCTACTTGCTTTGATTAGGTTGAAATGGAGTATATGTACTGAAGTCAGTTAGAGGATTTCTTAATGACTGTAGGCAATGTCCTAACCTGTTAAAGTCCCAATCACCCAGCAAATACACAAAGGTGCTTACTAGACACAGGAATTATCTTTTCCTTGAAATACTGGAAAAATAACTGATGGCCATCACCCGAAGTAGTGAACTGGAGTGGAAAACCACATTGCTTTCTCTGGCAGTTATTCATGGATCCCCCCAGCAGACATCATAGCAACTCTGTTCTAATGGCAGAATTGCACCCTTGTCTCTGCCAGTGTCACCTGCCAATGCTGCAGCTCAGATCTGTGACACCAGTGCAGTTCACAGCTGGGACACTGAATGGGACAACAGCGCAGGGGGAGCTGCCACCATGCCACAGGCACTAGTTGTGCCTGTCCGCTCGGGCAGCTCGGTGACAGCACCGCAGGATACAGGCAGCAGTCAGGGAGCCAATCCACATAGCCCTGCCCTCAAGTGTAGAAGTGAACAGTGATATTTTTTATTGTAAGCACACTGAACTGGAGCATTTCAAATCCTCTGACTTTCTGCAAGTGGGAACTGGAATTATTTTCAACTGAAGTCAGTGAGACTGTGTGCCTACCTGATCTGAGACTCAATCTGCAGTCACTGTCCATTTGCTGACTGCAACTTATTATAGTGAATGAATAACACCATGATACTTTCTTACAAATATGCTAGGCTAATGCCATGAATACTTTTGTTAATGATCCAGAACATTCCGTCTGATTTAGTTATTTCTTCTCTTTACATCTCAGTGGTGTTAAACCGCCCATCTCCAGTCTGCCCGGTGCTGTGGCCGGATAAGCTCCCACCGTCCTGACTCTGTGCTTCCTTCTAAGGCCCCTGCTCGCCTTTGCCACACGCTTCATGTGGTGTAGTTGGTCACTGAGGTGTTACATGTGGTATATGGACATAGCAAGTGGTGGTGCCTACACTGAAATATCCACACACTCCATTTTCACGCAGCAATGACAACAAGCATCCTGATGTTCACTCCTTTTCCCATGGGGATCCAGGTTCAGGTCTGTACTACTAAAGATCAGTCTGGTTGCTGTCAAAGCTCCAGAGTCCCTCAGATGCTCGTGTGACTGTCCCGAGGTTAGGCAGCTATTAACCAACAGATACATTACATTAACTTTTAAATATATACAGATACATGCATGTTAAAATGTTTGTGCATACATCTTGAACAAGATTTTCAGAGCAATGTCTTTATGATTTAGTACTTTCACCAAAACAGATGCACATGTCTGCAGACTTGAACTATCTTACCCTGAGGAGTTTTCAAAAATACGAATAATCATGCCACATTTTTGAGACAGAGTCCTTCCTACTCTGGGATCTCACTGCACTCAACTTTGTTATGGATACAACAGTGTCTCGAGGGCTAAGCACGCTGAAATTATTGTAATCTAATTGTGTTGAAATATTTAAGGAGTTTGTTGCTGTAAGAACATTCCATTTGACTCAGTCAAGACACAGCCAAAATCTTTTCAGAAATAAGAATTATGGCTTTCATCCAACTTCTGTGAAAGCAAAAGGCAAGGCTGCCTTGTTTGGGTCGGGCTTGGATTGGGCACTGCGTTGCACTACCTGCTTCAGCTGGTGTTAAACAAAAGGAGTTACCAATGTTAACAGCAGTTTACACAAGGTGTAGGGTGAGGTACCAGTAATCAGATGGTTTACTCTGCCAGGCAGGTGTCTGAAGAAAGCAAGGAGGGCCAAGTTTCAGTCTTGCCCTTCGTTAACTGCCTACCACACTGTACTTGTAATCCAGCTCTTACCACCTGTATAGCATTCCAGCCTACTGCAGGCTAAACATGCCCCCCATGTGTTGTTACATTACCTATGATTTTAAAAAAAAAAAAAATTGAGATATTTGTGAAACAATTTGTGTAATTTCATGCAAGTCATTTCAGGTTTTCACACTGAGATTTGGAGAAATTCTGAATAAATTAACCTTTCTTGTATATGAGAGCCACAGTCACATATTGCAAATCAGAATTTCTCATTTTAAGTTATTCATGTGCATAGCAAATACATGGTCTAGCTCTGAGAAAACAGCTGTGAATTTGTCAAACATTATTGATGGAAATAATCACTGCAACTGTCTCTTAGGACTTTGAGTATAGAAACCTCAGACATTTAAAAAAAAAACCCTACATCCACTCAGTTACTTGTGCCAGTAGAGAATCTTGTGATCACAGCTGTTTCTTGCACCATATGTACTTTAAGACTCCGTTGCAGCATTCACACCGCATCAGAAAAACAACCTTCACAGCTTGCATTTGAGAAACAGGTCTGCTAAACCTCGCAGGGAAACAGCAGCTCTAGTGTGAGAGATGGAATTTGCACTACGGTCAATTTTTATTGATCATGGTAGCAGGTTCAAGTCCTGCTACTACACAATGTACCAAGGTATATTTTCACATCTTTAAGTGGTTCCAGAGAGCTTTAAGAAGAATCCAGTTCTGCTGATTCACTTTTGCAGCTACTGATTTTAATGGGACCACTGACAAACTTAAGCATGCCATCAGCACACCCTCGGACCCTAACAAACTGTGTTTTGGCCTCAGTGAAGTCACTCTTGGGTGTTGATGCTCACTAACACACTACATGTTCACACAAAACAGTAATCTGAAGAATGCAGACCCTGGTGCATCCATGTAGATGTTTTTCCTTCCAACCTCCCCAAGCCTGTAGGAGGCTCACCCCAGCGCCGGGCCAGAGGCAGGAGAATGGCAGCCTGTTCTTAGGTAAAGCCCTCTCAGTCTATGGCTCAAACCAGTAGGCTACAGTTACACTGGTATTGGAATGATATTGATGTCCATTTTCAGCCTCTAAATATAATCTCCTCATTTGGAGATTATTTCACTTTACCAAGGGTTGGGTTTTTGCCTTTTGTTTTTGGACTTGGTTTTGACCCAAAGGCAGACTAAGAAAGAAGCGTACATCACCCATTGCAGTTGTATCTTTGTGCACTTTGCTGGTGGTATATCCCGTGGGGAGCAGTTCTCTCCTGAGGAATATAAGCAGAGTTGCTTTGATTTCAGTGAGCACCCGTGGCTGTTTCACGCTAGGCTGAGATGGGGCCTGCAGTTCCAGCCTGAGGAGAGCAGAGTGCATCTTCACTGCTAACAACTGATGTCACTAATGAGCAATCTGCATCAGGGGGAGAGCGAATGGGGCAATTCGGACTTCACAGGAGGAATGCTTAAGAGAAAAGGGGCCCTATTAGCAGAATTTTATGAAGTAAAAAACATGAAGAGAAAAAACTACAGCAAAAACACAAGTGAATTAAGGTATGCTCTCTAATCCTTTCATCCTGTGGCGGTTCAATATTTTCTAAACAGTGATAGAAGGTGTTTAAGGTGATGGAAACACTTCTACATTAGTTAATATTTGAGAACTGTTTTTGAAACTTTTCAGATGAAGTCCTGCTTTCAGTGTTCACCTCTACTAATGGAAATCAAAGATAAATTGTGACCACATGGACAGTTTTATTAATGAAGTCAGAATAAGGAAACATGCTGACGGAAATCAGTTCAGAAATACTCACTGAAATATTTCCAGATTTCCTAACCCAAGGCTGATGACCCAGTTCCAAGAAAAGATAATGCAAATTTTATAAATGCAAAGCAGCTGCTTTCTTTAAATCAGCATAATGTTTGCTTTCAGAAATGGGCCAGAGAGCTTAGCACACTGAAGAGTACATTTGCATTGTTAGTTTTGAAACAACCATCATTTATCTGTAGTGAACTTATTATTTAAAAATCATTGCAGTTTAAGTCTCAAAATCTTTCTGGAATTCCATTTTGAAAGCACCATTAAATAGAACTGTGTGCTGTCCTGAGTAGCACACATGTAGCTGTGTATGTTCTAACAAAATACACTAAAGCTTCCTTGACATCTCAGTTATTTTGTTTTCAGTATCTAAATCATACAAGATAGGGCTGTTAGCAAACTTAACCATGAGGCTAAGCATAACATGCTTTTTGAACTTCCTCTTCAAATTTCTGGGGTACAGATTACATAAGGCAATGCAAAGCTATTTTTTTTCCCCACTGCTAATATGTCTCCCACCTTGCTGCATCAGATTATCTTCCATATTTCTTTGTAAGAGCAAACATCTAGCAACACAGCCCCAAAGAAAGAGCCCTTCCAGTCCACCCTCAGACTGGATTGCCATTGGCATTGAAGCTTTGAGCCGCTATGCTGCTCTGTGTGAGCAGAGCTCCGTTCAGCTCTTTGCTTTTCCACTCTTGGCATTGTGTGACATATCTTCTGGTGCAAGATTCTGTTTGCAGTCAAGATCTGTATCATATTTGACTTCAGGGGAACAGTCAAGTTGTCTATTTTTGTGCACTGTTCCAGTCAAATTCTTAGGTATGTCCTAGTTCCTTGCATTTCCCTTAGGCTAGACACCTTACAGGTACTCCAGCCAAAGCTCCTTCTGTGTTTGCGTTGGTCTGTGATAGGAGGAAGAGAGGTTTTTTTAAACTATCTTTTAAAAGATTTAGAGCTGACATATATAGGCCTCAGGGTGATACAAGCAATCAAGTAGACTTGGAAAGTAAACCCAGAGCTCTTAAATCAAATGCCAACATGGCAGGCTTAGGAGCAGTTTTTGCTTCCTGGCTTGTGCTGAAAATACCATTTTCACCTACATTTTGTGCATTTCTCTGAGTTATGAGAGCTAGATCAACAGTTTTCTTAGTCAGTTTGGTAGCCCACTGACTACTTCATGCAGAGTTCACGGGCTGTGCTATCTCCATGTTCTGCGGAGTATCTGGCAGCACTGTCAGTAATTTTATCTTCCACAAAGTGGTTTATCTGTAGGCCCAGTGGCCACACGTTGGCTACCCTTGTTCAACCCCAAGAGCGGATGATTACAGAATTTTCAAAGGGGCCCCTGGCAGTCTGGGACCTCATGGAAATGCCTTAAACAAATTACCACTCATTCTTCTACAGCCATCTCCAGCAACTAGAACAGCCCTTGGGACTGCAGGCAGCTGGGCACACATTAGAACAGACCCTACTTGCTCCAAGTTTTTGCCAGGATCTCAGGCAGTCTCCTTAACCAAAGAACACAAAGACTTGTTTAACCTCCACCTCCAGGAGAGGTCTTCAGCTTCTTAAGCCTAAGAATCAATGTCTGCTAGAAAAACTTTGTTAAGAGCTCAGCTGTAGACCCCAAATTGGGTCAGAAGGAGTAAGCCTTTTCACTCCCACTGAAATGCAGCTTTTCCCAGTTCAGCTTTATGCCTGTGCTCGCCTTCCTTAACCATGAGGCTCACTGGGATGCAACTAACTTAATAGGCAAGGCACTCAAAACTAGAAAAACTGAACCAGTGACAGCAATTCTTAATGTACTATAGAGTAAAAGGAGTTTGTGATAGCAGCATAAAGCACTATTAAAAATCAAATCATTAGTGATAAATCAGAGCAGTGATGGCAGTATGTCCTACCAGCAGCCCAGTGATCACCAGGCAAGGGCAAGGCAGCACGCCAGGTCTGTGGTCAAGCCATGGCATCCAGACAAGTTGGGGAGACAGCTGAGGACAAATACTCTCCAGCGTGGCTCAGGAAGGGGCTGAGACCCTCAGACTGAGCTTAAGTGTGCTGTGGGCCTGTGGGCAGGGGCTCCAGGTGAGGCTGGTCAGGGCTGTCAGGGCCTCTGAGCACCGTAGGCTGTTCCATCCTTCCCAGGGCAGAACAAAGATTGCCTGACGCTCAGGCAGGATGACTTGACAGTCCCAGAGCCACATTCAGCTTTCCCAGGTCTTGCAGTAAAACTCTGGAGTGAATTTGTTGCAGTTGTAATACCCTTAAGTGCCACATTACTCTGTGCTGTCAAGCAGCAGCACAGCTTCACTGCCAAGTTGTTCCTCTCCTTACGCACTCCGTGAAGGCACTGCTCCTTCTGAAAGGGATCTGTGCCCCTGGTGGTGCCACAGCCTGTGCAGTTTCCATGGCCCCAGGACACAGGCAGGTCTAGTGGGATTGCTCCATGAGTTTTGCTTTTTAAGCTGCCTCCTGCTGCTGTATCTTCCCTCTTAGAGACAGACAGTGGCTTTGTGTGTGCTCGAGCACGGTTTCCTCCTTGTCTGAGAAATGGGGGGGAAAGCCTGGCGCTGACCTGTGGTAGCTTGTGCTGATTCAGATGTGCTCTATGCATTTCTCTTTGGCTGTCTGGAAGGACAGCAGCTCTGCTTTCTTCTTAAAAGGGTGATAAATTTGAGCTTTGTGTGCTTGCCCCCAGTTCCATGTATGAGTTTATAGAAGTTGCTGACGTGCCCTTAACAATTTGCAACAATATATACCCTAATGAGGCTTGCTTTCTGAATTTAGGCTAACAAATACACTCAGGAGAGAGAAGACCCCAGAATGCTGGGGATCATTGTTTTTCCCTCCCTTGCTGTGAGCTCCTTGGCGAAGCAGCAGCCACAGCAGCAGTGTTTGTGCTCACGGGTGCACATTCCCCACCCTGGTAGCGTGCAGCCCTGCCCGTTCCCACCCTGCCAGCCCAGGCCTGGATGAATGATCCCACTGATGTCAGCCCGCAGAATGGGGCCTTGTCGCCGAGCTGCAGGGGCTGCCCCGCTCCCCACGCTCTCCCCTTCCCCCTGTGCGGGGCGGCCGGCTCTGGCCGCGCTCGGCGGCTGTAACCGGAGCTGCTCGCTGCGCTGCACTTTGTTTTTCTTGGCACGCCGCTGGCTGAGACACTTTAAAACAGAAAGCAAGTCAAAGCACTCTTGGCTTACTTCCTCGCTTCTTCTCCCCCTTTCCTTTCTTGAACTAGTTTGTGAATAAAATGACAATATTCTCCTAAAAGCATTCAGCTGCAGTGTTGGGATTGGAGTTGTGAAGTCCTCTTTTCTGTGCTCTGAAGTCGCAGATGTTGGACAGGCACAGAGAGAGAAACCCATTCCGGATCCCCGCGTGGGGACCTGAAGGTGCAGGCTCGACTTTTGGTGGAAATACGAATCCCTGTAGATCACTTGCTGCATATTTTAATGACATTTAACCATAACCAGATACAATTAACACTTGAGAAGCGGGAGCTATTCTGAGCAGCAGGATCTGAAAGCGCTGTGTTCAACTGAAGACTCATTCACTATTCACTTAGAAATATACTGAAAACACTCTGTAGGAAATTAACTAAAATAACATTTTACCCAAATGGAATGTTTTAATTCATGCTCCTGTGAAATGCAAAGAACATGCATGTATCTGTAGAGGAGTCTTGTAAGCATAAAACAAATGGTCCTTCCTGTGCTTCTTCCTCAGCGCGGCCGATACTTCTAGAAACTGTGCAGGAATTTTAATCTCTCATGACTGTGTAGCACAGTGCTTGAGTCTATATGGGGGATGGAAAATTTAGGTGTACCTGGAAGCAGCCATAAATCACAGCCAGCGTTGCCGGCTCCGCAGACCCTCCAGCCAGCAGCCGCGCGGCACAGCTCATTCCAGACATTTTCAAGACCAGAGTATCTGCTTCCATTTTTTTTTATACATAGCAGCACTGCACCTTTTGCATTCATACAACATCCAATGATCTATTTTTCCATTCTTCTGTAAGCTCCTACAAACAAATAACTACAAATAATACTACATTGCGTAACGTGTCTTGAAGGCACCTTTCCAATTGCCGTTGTGATGCCATGAAGAAAATTTAATAGTCAAGGACCTTGACAGCGTTCTCATCGTTTAGATTCACTTTTAGGTCATGGGCACAGATGTAGGCAGCCCTGACAAGTAGGGGAGCTCTCAGTACCCAGGATCCAGAGCAGCTTGAGCAGGCAGTGCTGCCCAGCTCATGCCCCGTGCCAGTGGCAGGGCCAGCCCCTGCTCCAGCACAGCACTGCCAGCAGGGACGGGTTGGGGACAGGGCTGGTGGCACTGCTTCTTCCCCAGAGCAGGCATGTGAAATGGGCAGGATCAGTCCTGAATCTCATGAGCACAAAATGTTGGAGAATGATACATTGGTAAGAAAATGCTGTCTTTTAAACTCCTCTTCTAAAAACCCACAAAAAGTGGTGTGGGAGGTATTGCTACATAGCCTCTCCATCGCTTACACAGTTTGAACTCGATGCAGAGCTAATAAATGCAAACAATTGCCTTTTATTAGTAAGTAAATAATTTTAATAACTTGTGCCTCTGCTTAATTGGATGAAACTGCTTTACATCTCTGGTATGCTTGCTTAGTGGATGGTACTTATTAAAGAAGTAAGCATATGCCAATGGATGGTAGTTATTAAAACAGCAGTGTGTGCCAGGAGCTGCCAGACTAGCTTACTGTTGAATAAGGGGTGGCGTAAACATTTGTGTTTAACAAACAGAAGAGAAGTAAGGCAAAAGCAGTAACATTAGACTACCACACAATGTATGCTTTTTCTATGAAGTTGGTCTTCAAGATCACAATATTGACTGTTGTTTAAGCAGACATTTTCCAGGGCCATATGTGTACAAGATTGCGCTGCCCAGGAGCAGCACTGTCGTCTGCAGTGCTGTGGAGTCAGTCCTGTAAACAAGGGTGGCATGCAGTGCATGGTGTGTGTGTGTACACGTCCTAGCGAGCACTGGAGTGCTAGAAAGCATTTTAACTGCATAAAATGAGACATGTCTTCCATCAGTGAAATTTTTCCAGTGGCTGTTAATAACTCAAAATGAATCCCTGACAAATAAAACATTTTGAGGACCCTTCTGCTCCAGTATTTCTCCTGCATGTTGTCTTCTGTTGCATGGACCTTTTTCTGCTCCTCTGAAATTCTCAGCAGCTTCTCTTATGCTATTGCTAGTGCTGTGCAGTGAGTTACACCATCTTCTGCAGCTAAAAGGAGGGAACTACTCACTTCCAGATGTGAGGACAGAGTACCTCTGGCTCAGAATACTATCAAATACCATGATGACAACTCATTTTATGGATCCGATTGCTGTAGGAAGACACAGATGTGAAACAGGAATCTGACTGCTTTGTATGCTCCTGGCTACTTAACAGAGACGTGGGAGAGCTTGTAGGAGAATGGGACACAGGAGAATACAATTCTGCTTAGAAAACTGGAGGAGGGTCACACCCTGCACTGTCCTTTTGCCAATTTAGAAGACAATTATAGAGAAGAGGCTTTGCTCAAACCACACACATTGAAAAAAGTGGAATTAGAGGGAAGTGATTAAGAGAAGGGTTAAGAGGGGGAAGATGTAAAATGCAGCCTCCTGGGTTTTATTTAGAAATGTCTGGCAAGGAAGGCTTCCATAACAAGTCAAAAAGCACATTTGCATTTTGAAGCCATGACAAAATACGTTATGCTCAGTAATGCTACACTTTGGCAGTTACAGTTGGTTTTAATTAAGTTTATCCATTACGTGTATACATACAGATACACAAATGCGTGGCCCAAGTTAACTGTTTATCGCCTGACTTCTGGGGGTGACACGAAGAAATGACATCATGGCATTTTACCACTGAAACTTGGATAACCACGCTTTGGCCTCTCCCTTCGTTTTGTCTGAGGACAATCTCACATTGGATACTGCACTGCATATGAACCAGGGAAATTAGTTAAGAAGAATGGAAGCTATCCTTCATCTTAGGGGGATCTAAGAGGTAATAAAAATGGCAGGTTCAATAGCTTCTATTCTGACCACGGCATATAATGGGATCAGTGGCAGGTTGGTGGGTGCTGTTATGGGCAGAGGGTGCAGGGTCCCTCAGCAGAGCCGCAGCGTGCTGCTGTCACCCTGGCGGTGGGACAGAGGCATGGACAAGGAGAGCAGCGGTCACTGAGGGCTGCTGGAAAGGCCCTCCCTCTCTGAAGTAGGAAATTAAGGTATATACTTCACAATGGAAGTCTTAAAAAACTGGCAGAATAAATGAAAAAATGACCTCGGGTTAAAGTGAGCTGCTTTGGCATAGGCCTCTGAGCGTTAATTCCTGCCAGCAATACTTAGAAAAAACATAAGTCTAATTGGGACAGAAGAGCTGATGTGAGTATTGGCCTTACTTTTATAAATCCTTCAATGTTGCTCCATTTAACCTTGCCAATGAATCTTTTTCTTTGATCTTCCACTAACAGGATTAAAGTCAACTTGTTAAAATTGAGTCCTGAGGTCAGAGTGAAGATTCACTGAGGCAGAACTTTGTTAGTTACTGTTTTCTTTTAGAAAAAAAGAAAAGGATTGTCTGTGCACTTTGTTATTCCAATAACGTTTTATTTCAGATTATGGTGGTGGCTACTACTAATAATTTTAGAGTCAGAAATACCTTAGTTATAACCAGAAGCTATTTGTCACCCTGCGTCCCTTTCGTTTGGGGCCAGAAAGGGCTCGGTTCTGTCCCCAGCATGTCACAGCACCTTTTGTTCAGGAGGACTGACAGCCCCTCTGCCATCTGTTCTGGAGCTCCTACACTGTTCTTAATGGAAATAAGTGGAATTAATCCAGAAGCCAACTGCAATAGATCTTTGCATGGTGAAATCATATGGCAGTGGTGCCTGAGACCATCTGGCAGGTGGGGTCAGCTCTCTGTCCTGTGCTCTGTTCCAGTGAGGACATAAGGTTACTGGAAGTCTCATAGTTATAGGGAATCTTACTCCAACTTTGTAAGGAGCACTAAGTTATAAAGCACCATATCAATTGATTCCAACATCTATACAAAAATTTTATGTTTGAAGTGTTGGCAGAAACCTTGAGGTTACTCACATTAATAACAAACTCTGTAACAACATTTACTGCTACACAGAATTTAATAGGGAAATTAAACATAGCATTGGTTTCATTATTTAGTAGTGGCCTTACGTAACAATTTTATTTTTATTAGCAGGGGTGTTATATTGTAAAAATTGCCTATGTTATGAACTCCAAAACTAGGCTATAAACCTTAGCAAAGAGGCCAGTGAACCACGTGCAACTGCTGCATTCCAGAGTCAACACACTAACAGCCTCGTGTCTAACATCATTTAGTGTACAGCTAACATGAGTAAGTCATGAGAGACATAAAGGTACATATTTGTGTAGAAATCATGAACCTTATTCCTTTACAACAAGTAGTCATGGAATATATGTGCCTGGAAGTGATGGTAAATGAGTGAAGCACAGCCATGAGATTAATTCATAGCAATTAATTCATACAGATGAAATACTATAACAGTTCAGCACTGTGTTAAGAAAATGCTGAAGAATGTCATTTATGGGAAAGCCTTGAAAAGCTGTCATCATGTCATCAGTTTGCTGGAAAAAATATGGTCAGTTTAAAAAATTATGGGTTAGGTTTTTAGCTATTGTAAATCTTTGCTTTTTTTGTTCAACAGAAAAAGAGCACTCAACCAGGAGATGTGTCCTATTCTTTCTTTTGTTTTGGCTTCGTCTTTTCCTTTTTGTTATAACTAAATTAAAAGAGATTTCTCATTTTTCACGTTATTTAGTTTAATTTGTTTGAAAGCTGCTTGACTATTTAATTTCTTATTCCAATTAAAGATCTGTGGAGTTACGGGTGCTGTTTATTTGCCTAGTCAGTTGGCTGGTTTTTTGATCTGCTTTACTATTATATACTAAATTCCTCTGAAGTCATATAATACTTACTTGTAGCCTTGCTTGGTTGCAAACAAAAATATAAATTCACATTTGTGACTTACTGAAGATTAAGGAAATCCCATACAGAGTTCTGAACGAGGCGAGATGTGGATCAGATTAGTTTCCCATGATTTTGTTAGAACTGATTACAGACTTGCGTAGGAAAAGTAGCATTATTTTACCCTCTAATTGCATGAATGTGCTCTGCATACTTTCAAAACGCTTCATTTCTGAGTACTTATACCAACAGTACAAATAGTAGTGAATGTATTAGTGGATTACAAAGTTGATTGGTAGTGAGAAAATTTCCTTATAACTAAAAAAATACGCTGCTTCTAATCAGCACAATTTATAAATAGTTCAAGGTGCACTTTGAAGAAGAAAAAAGACACTAGCATAGAACATGAGAGGTATATTTCATCCATAAATATTTACATTGTGAAAGACATTTTCTACTAAGATGAAAAAGTACTTCAGGTTGCAAAAAAAATGCTGTCATCTTTTCACACTTTCAAAATAATGGCTGATGTGTTGGTAAGAAGTTGGCTTATTTCTCTGGACCATCTACAAATAAGTATGAATAAGCAAGCTGTGAAATGTCCCAGCTCACATCAAAATACCAGCAACAGTTCAGGGCAGAGATTCCAAGTGAATTTCCAATACCCACATTCGCAGGGCCAACCATTCATTCCAGTGCAGAAAAGCATGGCAACATTCAGAACTTGCACTCTCACGTCATAGAAAGGGCGCTGGGATTGAAACACCACCGAAAGCGTGCTGTTAGACCCAGCAGGAAGTGGGTGCCCTGAGCTGTTACGTGACTCTGAAGAGCAGCCCTGAACAGTGACCTGCAGTTCCGATCCATGGAAGTGCTTTAGCTGTGAGTCTTAAAATGTTGCTGTGAAGCATGAACTTAAAAGTATAAATGAAAGTGTAAACTACCAGAAAACAACAGAGTAAGCAGTTCTGTCGTAAGGGTAATTGCAGGGTTTTCTGATGTTCTGTATCAGAGCTGGCTGAAGACCCCCACAGTAAGAGGAAGACTGCATTAAGAAACCACAGATGGAAAGTAAAGAGGCCATTATCTTGAAGGTTAAGAAGAAGATAATCCCACATCTTGATTTGTACTCTGTGCGCTGTCGCACTGATTGAAGTAATCGGGATGCAGAGAGGATTGCAAAGAATTAACAGTTCAGGTGCATACTTTTCATGTAGTTACTCTTAACTTCCAAGTTTAATAGCAAAAAGTATGTAGATCAACTAGAGAATTGAAGTATGGGAATGAGGCATTTTAGTTCTTCTTGGTTGTCATAAGAAAGGGTGACACAAGAGCTTATCTGTACTGAAAGAAAGATTACCCTATATTAAATACGTTTATGACAGAAAAGCACCGATTCGTTGGAATGCAGCTACACAGGAGGAGACACAGCACAGAAAACCTTGTGGTGCTTTTTAGGTGAGATGGAATATCCTCACAGCTATGGCCAAATTCTCTTTTAGATCGAAAAAGAGATCCCAAGTGCTGCCAAATGGAGCTCTGCAGCCCCTGACGAAGATCCTCGCTGCCTAATGAAATCCAGATCCCCACCTTAGGCACCCAGCTGGTCAGTGCAGCGAGAAGAGGAGAGCACCTGAGCATTCAGCAGAGCCTGGCACTCGCAGCAAGCTGCCTTCCCACACCTCCTGCCCTCCCCACTTGGTGCACAGGAAGGTGACTGTCACTGCTGAGGCAGGATTATAAATGCCACTGTTACCATTCCGTTTTTAAAAGTTTGAAGGAGAAAGTGGTGTTTCATGTTTAATATTAGCTCCTTCTTGAAAAAGCAATGATACAAGTGTCAGCTACTACCCTACAATACAGCCAGCATGCCAGCTTACATGGGGAAAATGAAAGCTTGCCTGAGCAGAAGAAACACTGTGAATATCAGAGCAGCCTTTTCCTCTCAACTTTGTAGCATTACCCCAGCTGTAAGAGAGATAATTGATACTGTCTTAATGTTTTGTATAATTCTTGTTAAATAACCACTTAAAGCTTCTCTGGAAGTCACAAAACTCTACTGTCCACATTCTTCCTGTGCCTACTTCTCTTTCAAATGCATTTTTGGTGCTCTTACACGCTTTTAAAATTACATCGGCAGCTTCCTGTGTACTGCAGGGGAAAACAAAAACAGTCTTAATCTTCCCTGTGCACTTCATGGAAGCAGGCACGGGGCTGCTGGAGGGATGGGCCCAGAGGAGCCTTACAGCAGCCACTGGTGGGAGCAGCATCCCCGCCGGTTCCAGCGGAGCATGAAGGGCCGCAGCCGCGGGCGGCAGCTGGCGTGACGGAGCTCCATCACGTGCTGCTGCGGGCCGGGGTGGAAGGCCCTGACATCAGACAGTGCTGAACTCTGACCTTGGCCCTTGCAACCTTGATTATCAGCAGAGCAATTTGTTAAGGGTTATTGTGTGTGCAGTTGGGCAGTTAGGAATTTCTAAAGCAAACAGCAAGGAGCTACGAATGCACGACATACAAAGGGCTTTCACGTTCAATTCGCATAGGGCGCATTATACACAAATGACATTAAGAGGTGGTTAAGTTGTACATGGAAAGGCTCAGCAGCCAGGGCAGCTGTGTATTCATTTCTTTATTCCTGTGATCAGACCCAAGTCTCCGCTCCAGGCACCCAATGGCAGTGCTGGCCGTAATGAGCAGCTTTCAGCACTCCTGTGCTGCGCGTTGTTCCGCCAGCATTGCACGTGGCTTCCTGACACCGTCTGAACTTCACTTCAAATACAGAATTGCTAATGTTGCCTCGGTCGTCCCTTTTTGTGGCTTTTCTCCAAACATTAATTAATCTTCTCAAATGCAAAGCAAGATGCTACTGGGAGACAGGAAATATGGGAAAAAAAAGCCATGCTGTGTTGGGTGGCAGGCCAGAGCTGGCAGCTCACAAGTATTAGACCCGGTCTCTCAGGGCATTTAGGGCTGCACAGTCACTCTGAATGCGCAAGCAGGGACATCAACACAAAGTGAACTTGTGGGGTGCCAGCACTCCCGCAGATCAGCCAGATTAGGGCAGCCAGTTGGGCATTAGCACATCAGGGAGCGTTCAGCTTGTGGCCACCTGTGAAAAGCTCATTTGGAGCGATTTGCTGAGCTGAACACCACAACCAGCACAGCAGTGCTCTGCTGTTCGAAAAACAGACTGCATTTCCCCCAGACCTACCCCATCGTGGTCCACTGCCTGTGCAGTGAGAGGCTCAAGTCCTGATGCGGTGTGCAGAACAGTGCATTTCCCCATATATTCCTTCTCAGAAACAGATGAGCAATTCTTTTTTTTCTTAAAAATTTCTCCTCAAAACTGAACATGAACGAAATATCCTGCATGGATAATTTCAACCTGGTTGAAACTGGGAATGTGCAAGTTACTGCACTTTATGATCTGAAAAGGTGTCGAAGATGACTAATTGCAGGTGTTTGCCCCAATCCCACCTAAAATACATAATGTACAAAAAGGCAGTGTGAAATACTGTTGTTCTGGACCCCACCCAATTCGTGCTATATGTAGAAACGATGGAAATTCTACTCGGTGATGCATATTCTGCAGCCAGGCATTGAACAAAGCATAATTATGTTGAGAAATGTTCCTACGGACTGTATTTCAGTGATCCAGAAAGTGGTAGGGATGAAGTAAGAGGGATAGCAAACCCATTAATTACAGCAGTAAACTGAGACTGGAGGGCGGCCTGTAGGAAAACAGATCTCCAGCCAGAAATGGGACTCGGGGTATGGCACAGAGGAGGAAACCAGCAGGCTGATGGTGAAACCAAGTGGAAATGCAGGCAGAAGGCAGAGCATCAGCCCCACCAGTGTGCCACAGACTGGGGATGGACTGTGAGGGTCCGTCAGTCCCTGGCGCAGGGACGTGATCCTGGGCACCTCCTGCTGCCCTCGGCCTCTGGCTGGAGACCGACCTGCCGCAGACCGGGATCCCCACAGGTCATTTCAGTGGCTGATAGAAATAAGCAGATCTGCAGTAGGTTTTTGTGCATAAACCTGGTGCTCTTTTTTCTTCCTTTTTTTTTTTTTTTTAAATTTGATACTGGCAATTTTCACTTATGAGCTGATGAATGGAGGATTTTCATTTAACAGGACAGGTTTCTTTAAATCATCTCCTTAGGACAGGAAAGCATATTTTGGTATGAAAAAATATTTCTGTTCCCTCGTGTCTTTGGAACACCACAGACATGAAAGCAAAAGTTTTTGTTGTATAAGCAAAAAAATGTGCATGGCAAAGCTGAATTTTCTTGATTGTTTTCCTTCAAAATATCAGCTAAACTTTCCAAGGGAATACATTTTAAAAATCCACATTGGTTGATTAGAAACAAATCAAACCAGATGCACTAACAGCCTTCATATGAAAATTCCCAAGCTGGACTAGGTCATACTTTGGAACTGAAATTCTGTAGCAGTTGAAACCTGGAGATTGAGAAAATCTGTTCTATTCTATGGCTCGAAGCATTCCCTTTGAATGAGCTCCCAGATTTCATGGGGAGTGCTGCCCAGCACAGGGTGCATTGTGTCTCGTGTGCGCTACAGAACTGAGCTCTGGTTGTGTTCCCAGCTTTAAGACCAGCAGCTCTGTCGTGTGCCACCCTACCATTGTGGTGTTTACTGACAAACCAGTCTCTGATTCCTGGAGAAGCACGTGCTGGATTTGCAGAGCTCTATGTGCAGTGCATTTGTTTGGATGTATGAAGTGACTCTCTTGAGAAAGTACCTGCAAGGTCAAGACCTATGTTGTCTCAAAGTAGTAAATATGAGCCACATGTTGATACTGAAACTGCCTTCGTGACCTAACGTTAGAGTACAGCATCAGAAAACGAACGCCATTTCAACAGGGAATCCACAGGGAATGAGATATAAAACAACAGAAATCACTGTAGCAGCTCTGAGTTTAGTATATGGTATCATGTGCTGAACTACCTTAGTGTCAGTCTGCCAAAAACGAATTTTTCATAAATACTGTCATTGGATTGGTTTGTTAGATACTTTTTTTTTTTTATTAACGCTGGACTGTTGAGGTAATGCATTGGCCCAGTTTGTGAGATCTCACCTAAATTATACACATTTAAAGCAGGTCATCAATTATACTGATTTACAGCAACAGAGAAATCCTTTCCCTTTCTGACAAATACTGCCTGTAAAAACTGAATAGAAGCTGAAGTATTCAACATTTGAATATTTGAGAAAACGTCTTGAAAAAACCCAAAGAATTAAAAGGAAGCCTTGTTATTCAGAGTGCCTTTGCCCAACTCAGCACCCACTGGAGCCCAGGAAAGGGCCCCTACGAATGTCAGCTTTGACCCACACAGCACTTAGCGAAAGCTTTCAAGAGAGGTATCACCCATTATGAAAAAATAATTAGTTGGCATTAAATAGCATCGTATTTTCTGATAAGGTGGCTTTTAAAGTATTGGCTCCTTTCTAGAAATTTCATTTGATTACAAACTCTTTTTTAATTTTGTATTTCCTATTACAAATGCAACTAACGTAGACCATCAGCTTATAAATCTGAGTTAATTAAATTGAAGCATACCACAGAAAGCAATCTCTCTAAATACAGACTCTTTGGGTCCTGCAAATCCCTCTTATTAGGAATGAACGCTGTTACTTCAAAGCAGCTGGTGAAAACCAAGTGCTCTTTCATTTTTTAATAAAGAGATTTTCTGGTCCGAGGGGGCACACCTGATATTGTTTGCATCCAAAGCAAGTGGTCTGTAAGGAGCGGCCCAAGGAAAGTTTAAGCCTGCTTTCAAGGGTCACCGGCTTTTCTGACTGTTACTTGATCTGTTTAGAACTGGCTAATTTGTTAATCGGAGCAGAGCTTCAGACTTACTGTGATCACCTCCTGAATGCTGTTTTCACACACTAATCATAAAAGCAAAAGTTCTATACAAGATTGTCATATGCTTTTCTAAAACACAAATACATTAACATCTGGTGTAACGTTAGATCATGCTTCAGATGTTAGAAGTTTGGCCCGTTCATACAGGGATTTAAAACTCATTTTCTCCTAATATTTTGCTTCAACGATTTTCCTTTTCCTCTTACATGGTATATATCAGATTGAGTTATTTTCATCTCTCACCAGTTTGGGTCTGTGTGTTTTAGTGGAGTTAGTGCCCAGTCAGATGGTGCATAGTGCGAACCAGACTTACCGTCTCTGTGCATCCTGAAGCCAGTCAGCGTGGTGGCAGAAGGCACAGGATCAAAGTGGCAGAGAACGTACGGGTTTGTCTGTAAGGAAAAAGTCACCAGGTTAGAATTTGAATCTGACTTTTTTTACAAAAAACAGTTGGTGCCAACCTCCAGCTTTCAGATTGTACTTTCTCCTTTAGTTGAGTCGAATCCTTTCCTAACAGCTTTACATTAAATCACAGTATTCCGATCTTCAACAAAACAGAGTGACCACACAGATTTTTGTTTAAATTTTGCAAGAACAATCTAAGTTGTACCAGGTTAATTTTCTGATATAAACTACTTCCTGTGTAACAATATGGCTCTGTGTGTAAGGGAAGTAGAGTGAAAATAGCAGAATACTAAATGTACGTCAGCTGGAAAATAAGTGACCTGCTTCTAAGAATATTTATGTGTTTTCTCCTGACTTGGCTTAGGGAAGAAAACAGCTTGACAAAACATCAGCTGTGAGCAGGATGTTTCTGCCATTGAAAATCCACATGGTCATACTTGAGAGGCTTCTGGAAAAGTGAAATGCTGTAGTTTAGAGTCTGGAGAGTTTGTGGGGAAGGCATTTACCCCAACATCCACCAAGCAGGTCTGCCTTCCCGCGCAGTTATCGGCTTTTGCCTGTTGGAACCGGTGGCCGAGGAGTTACCGTAGCAGTGCGTGCTGTTAGTTGCTTTATGCATAATTAGCCAGCAAGAGAAATACACAGAGAACTCTTTCATAAAAAATACTTTCACAGTTATATGTATTACCCAGGTTATTTAGACCCCCTGCCAGTAGAGTATTTGGAAAGGAAGATATGCTCACATCTGAGCTTGTTAAAGCATAAAGTCTTCATCTTCCTTACTCTGTGTATAAATCACTGGAAAAAAAAACACAGTAAAGTTCAGAACCATTGTTCTTTATAGTCCTTCCAGTCTGGAAGTCAGATCCATGACTGTAGACCAGTCTCCTTGCATGAAATAACATATTTCTCCGGAACACCACAGTTAGTCTTTAACTGATTTACTATAGTTAAACAGTAACAGTGAGAGTGTTCATAGTACCAAGACTGGTGGCAAAACCACCCATACAAACAAGCCATTCATGAGAGCAGGGGAGTCTTGGAACAGTCTGAGCTTTTTCTCAACATTGCAGCATGGGGCAAGACTAGCAAGGAAACGTCAGCCCAGCTCTGCAGTCCAGCTGGAATAAATTCTGAAATGAAAGGTCTCAGGATACCACGTAAGACCATTCGTGTTTTGAACATTACAGAGGGAAAGATCAGTCTCTGCGTGAACATCTGCAGTGTGGGGAAATCACCACAAGGCCCTGGCAGCCTCGCCATGCAGGAGATTGAAAACATGAGAATCCCCTGCAGCGGGGATGGCCGGTATCACTGCACTGCAAAGTGAGGTGATCTGTTCTGAACAGGAGCTTCTCCTGCAGAACTGGCTAGAGCAGGGAGCTGACAAATAAAGATAATGAGGATTATTAAATCTGTTCATGGTACATGAGCTAATCTTCGTCCATTCCATTCATTTTCCCTGCACTGGTCAAAACAAGAAAAAAAAAAGAAAAAAAGCAAGCTGCTGAATGCTTTGCTAAGCTACCACTTCACAAAAGGAATCTTCTTGTCAGATAGGCAATGATCTGTTTATTCCAGGAGAACTGCTCCAGCTCAGATAGCTTGGGGAACAGCAGCTCATCCACTTCCACCTTGCAGTGTCCATCCTTCATGTGAGCATCGCTTCCACGCTGCCTGGCACCTGGTGTTGTTACTCCGTGCTGCTAGTGCACAGGCAGTGCTGATAAGCAGTTTGAGAAACCTCCAGAGAATGTTTTACATGTACCTCTGTGACTCTTGAACCAGTCATTATAATAAGAATTTATTCAGCTATCTCACGCAGTAATTCTGTGTCATTTAAATACTGGGCTGCCCGACTGCTCATGGACATATTAGTATCTGTCAAACCCAGTGGCCTTTCAAAATGTCTGCACTTTTGGAGAATTGTTTGTGCCAGCACCAAAGAGCACCAATGTAAGCGCGACGGGTGGCGGGTGCCTTCACCCCAAGGCGTGCAGCAAGGCCTGGAGCCTCGCTGTCCTGGAGCAGGACAGCAGGACAGCAGCTGAGCCCCAAATGGCATCACACGTCCCACTGCAAAGAAACGCCCCTCCTCACAGCAGCGATGAGAGGGGCAGAAGGGACAAGGCAATGGAGGTTTGATAACGCAGTGCCACGTGCACAGGAAAATCTCAGCTCAGCCCCCGCGCTTTTTGGCTCTCGTAAATCATGTCCGACACTTCCCTTCGGAGAGGCATTTTGCACAGCTGAGGTCTGCTCAAAGCAGGTGGCCAGGGTTGTTTTGGTGTTTGTTTGGGGGAGCTCTGCAGCAGAACTACAGCTGCCATGTTTTAGTTTTCAACACATTCAGAAAACAGAAACAAGTAGGCTTTGTAGAGCTACGGACAGACACAATAAGCCAAGTTTTAAGGCTGCTTCAGTGCTTGTGCAGTTCTCACCACGGGAAATTTTTCTTGTATGAGCAGTAAGATTTTTCTGATTGCTTTTTGTGCTCAGATCGCAGCTTTGAAAGCTGTTGACACACATGCACAACAGACTTGGCCTTTTATTTTTTTCCACCCAATTGAAAGCAGCTTTTCTTTCCTTAGATTTATGGTATCTTGTTTTCCTGAGTATTAAAATACTTTGAGAAAAGACAGAAAAATATATTAATTTTCCATGGGCAATATATTTCAGTAGAAAATTGGTGAATGCCTACGTTAAACCTAAACAATGAAAGCAGGGCACAGAACTACAAAATGAGCAGGCAAGCTTTACAAAATACAGTTAGGCAAGAGAAACACGGAAACGGCTCCCAAACCTGTGCAAATTTTCTGTGAAAGATTAACCTCACTTGTAAGCACATGCAGCAGGATGCATGCAGGATTTGTTTATTGTGGCCTTTGATGAATCCGTGCTGTGATTTGGAACTGAGTTCAAGCTGCATCTGCTGTCCCTGTCAAAGGCAGCAGAGCCCAGGTGTCAGGCGGGGGCTGGGCAGCCCCCCTTGCAGCCCAGGGCCCAGCAGGATCAGCTGTCACCCCAAAACTCCCATCGCTCTTCAGAGATGTGCCCAAGTGCAACTGAGCTCCTGTGATGGCCGTTCCGAGCTGCATGGTTTGTGCTTTTCATGCAGTGTGTGCCAAAAATGAATGAAATATTCAGGTTTCTGCCCCTAGGTAACTCAGTATGCTGCAGAATGTTGTTCTATCTGCAGGTCTGTAGTGCTGTGCTTGTGCTTCAGATGGATTTAATGGCCTTCCAGAACTCCCTGTTTCCACGTTTGCCTGCTGGTGCTCGTTGCCCTGCTTGTGCCAAGCTACGTAGTCACACTGTAGGCAGCTCAGGTCTTCATTCCACTTGGGACCGATTTGCAAGAATTAAATGATTATTCCTAGAATCAGGAATTCCTCCCAGTTCAGGGCATGGTTCCAAGCCTTTGTCACAAAAGTAGGCTCCACCGATGGAGCAAAAATAGTTATGCACATTGTGCACATTTTCTTGGGGGAAAGCCTGAGGATTTGTCTACAATCTGCATTTTGCCCCTTGGCTTCCACACAATGAGGGACTCCTCTAGGTTTGTTTTTCAAATTGCAACCATGAGGGGAGTGACAGTGGATCGCTGTGTGAGCCTACAGGGCTGTGTCTGCCAAGGTGCAAGGCTTTTCCCAGGAAAAGAAACAAAGCCTTCCTTTTAGTTACTAGTGAGCCATTTAGAAAAGGTGGGAGAATGTGTTAACAAAGAATAAATATAACAGAAACTGAGATATTTAATTTGTATATCCGATAGAATGATCTTCTTGGGTTTTAAGCCTTTAAAACTTAAGATGTTCTTGGAGGGGAAGTCAAGCTCTCATTTTAGAGAAAAATATCGAGATGACTAAGATTGCATGTATTTAATCCAGCTCCACCAATGTTTATAGCACTGGACACACAGTGTTTTACTGCCATAAGATGAATATTTATTAACAATTCAGAATGATCTGTTCCAAAACGTACGGCGCACTCGCAGCGATGTTTTACCACAGCAGTCCAGGTGTTTCCTGTCTTGGCTTGGAACGGCTGCGAGCTCGTGATAGGTTTACTGAGCAATGCTTTTAGAAGTTGAATGTGCAGCAAAATAACATTTTACTCTGTCTCATCCCTGAAAATGCATATGATTAAAATCTTTAATGCGAATATTGCCTAATGTAAGGTGGAGGATGGACTCTATATGCACAGAGAATAGCCACTGTACTTCATTTCGACATCTCTGCCATAGTCTCAGTAACATGGAATAGGAAGGTGAAGAACTCGATGGAAATTGAGTTGTTCTGCATCATGCCTCCATGTGACATTCGTGTTGATGGCAATTCCAAGGGAACTGGAGCCTTGTTCTTTGTTGAGCTGTCCAGTTGGCTGTACTGGACCATTGAGTTGCTTGCATCTCAGCAAAGTGTTTCAACACCATGAAGGCAGCCTGCCTGAGCTGTAAAATGTACATTTCCCACATATCCAGAAAGAATTTTGGTTGTGGCTGTACTTGTAAGAGCTGGCAGCCACCCACTGTCCTTACCCAGAGGATTGTGGAGTTGCAGTGGATGCACTCCTGAGAGCAGCACCGAGCTGACTGGGCCGTGCCGTGTGCTGTGGTCCTGCTCCCAGCCCAGCACTGCCCACAGAGGCAGCTTTCCTTTGGGAGAAGCGGGAGCAGGGAGGGAAACACACACTGAGACGATGCACATGGAGCCCTGACATGCAGCAGCCGGAGCATCCGTGCTCCAGGAGCAGAAGAGCTCCCAGAGCCAACAGTTGTAATGTAGCTGTCATTAAAGGGTTAGAAACTGCAGTTTTCACAGTGATTGTAATCTTAATAGAATTTTACTTACAACTAAAACCTGTCATTATAGAGCTTGAACTCTAGAGTGTGTTTCCTCGTTGCCAGTGTGTGTGTCCAACCGCTGAGCACACGTCCAATGGTAAGCAGACTGACCTACTTTTCCCTGCTCCCAGATGGAAAGCTTTACCTTAGGATTATAAGTGCGTGCCATGTTTAAAAGTATGCTCCTCTATCTGTTGGTTTACAGGGAGGAAATTAGGATTTTGTTTATTTCTGCTTACTGCAGACAGGCCAGTAAATCTCTCGGTCTGGAGATGTTCTGAGGAGCTCAGAGCTGTACTGCTGTCAGCAGTTGTGCGTTCACGTGGTCACCACATCACAACACAGGGACGATTTCAGCAGCATTCAATCACTTGCCAAGTTCATTTCTTTTGAAGATCCAACCTTGGTGGCAGCTGTTTTTCTGAGAGTGCTGGCTGAGTTACAGGCAATGGAAAGTGGTTTCCTTTAAGGTGCTTCCCGGGGAGACAAACATCAGCAGGGCAACTGCTGAAAGACATTGGCCATTATTGTAAGTTCATGATAATAAGGAGAAAATAAAAGAAATTAAAACTTTGTGAGCGTGTCGGTAGAAGTGAGGAGACGCTTCCTTCTCCCTGGCCATGCCTGGTGCTCGCAGGGCCCTCCCTCTTCACTCCTGTTGGCTTCAAACCCAGCGAGCGACGTGGTGCTCTGAAGGCAGAGCAGAATTTTGAGCACCACTGTGTGAGTAGGAGGGAACAAAAAGCTTGGACAAAATCCTAAGCTAGGAAGTGAAGATATTATTAGAAAGCTCCATTGCCAAAAAAAAAAGGCACAACGTATTTCTTCAGCCACCCAATGAAAAGGAAATGGCAAAGCTGGGACTGGCCCAGAGCAAAGCGCTCGGTGGCACTCCTGCCACGTGGAGAGAAGAAAGTTGCTCTGAGAATACCGTTCTGCAGAGGGCTGCCTTGCAATCACACCGTGCTCCCAGTACAGTGTCTTTTCTGTGGTGTTAGTCCACAGGGCTCCGGCAGCTTTAAATCCCAGTTCTGGAAAGGGTTTGACGTTGTACGCCCAGTTTGATGTGGCCTCAGGATGCCACACTCCCGTTCTGTCACTTTCTAGCAGTGCCCCAGATGCTCCCCCAGCGGCAGGCACAGGGCAGGGTGCGGGCAGGGTGCTCACTGGCCCATGGCACCGGGGCACAGCCGCGTTCTGCCCAGCACCCAAGGCCGTGCTGCGGCAGCCACCTAGCGGCCCTGCGCCGGGCCCTGCGTCCGCTGCTGCTGCAGTGGTTGTGGCACCTGACAGGTACCGGGGCCGTAACACATCACATCGCTTCTGCGGTCACCTCGAAGCCTGGAGTGATATTAAAGGGTTCTTTTCGTTCTTTTGATTATTGGTGTGCATCAGTGCTCGCAAAATTCATCCTATATTTTGTGTAGTAATTAGCACATTGCATATGGATATTAATCAAAGATGAGAGTAAGGGTGCAGAAGGTGCTTTCTGCATGGGTTTGTGCGGTGCTTACATAGGTAGGGTGAGAGGGGAGAGAGGGGAGGGCACACCTCATCCTGTCAGCTGGTCCCTTTCCTGTTGCTGCTCCTTGTGTGCTCGGGGTGCTCCGAGGGAGTGAGGCAGCACGTCTGCAGCTGGAACACGCTGGAGTTCCTAACTTCCACCAGCTCTCCCCTCTTATTTCTTTGTCACTCTCACATTATAATCTTGTCTTCACTTAGGAACACTGGATATTGGGAACACTATTATGCAAAACATCCTCCTCTTTGTATCAAGAAATACAGATATCAAAGAATACCTGTCCTTATCCATGCAGGTGCTGCCCTACCGGCCGGGGTACCCCTTTATGTCTCCCACAGAAACAAGGGCCTCTCTGAGGGCTGACACCGTGTCCCACACCAGCCCTGCACAGACGGCCGCCCCCTGGGTCCAGCACTGCTCCCAGGAAGAAAGCCCCTCGTTATTTCAAAGATTTGCTAATTGTTTTTTCGGTTCAGAACTCTGGAAACGAGAACACCTATTTCTCTAGTTTCGCTGACTCCGGCTCTTTTTGGCCCGGCACCCTGGGGAAGCGGTGATTCAGTCATCCAGTCATGAGCAACGTGGGCCTTAATGAGTAACACATTCGTACTTTCCATTCTCAGTCTGAGAAAAAGGCCTATAAATAAATCAGATTTGCCCTCAGATCAAGAAAACCTTTTTCTTAAATAATGTCATTAAATTTTAAATTAGATGTACAGGCAATTACTGATGAGAATGTTAAATACTCTATAACCTATGAATATGACCTAATTTAATATAATTTTATAAATGCTCGAATTCAATTAAATAAAAACTTTTGTATAACGTTTAAACTGTTTGCTTAGTTCTCCCCAGAGCTCACAGTAGGTTACTGTGAGCCAAACAGCATTACGGCATTTGTTTAAAATGCCAAAAGGCTTAGGAGAGATCCCATACACTTCTGGCTGAATCCCTGGTCACCAAACAGCAATTTCTGGGCAGAAGCTGCTGTATTAAATAATTGCTAGCTAATAAATATATTTTAGACACATTATAAACCTGGATGTTAAACCTGCTAGAGTAAATGAAATGTTTATTGCCGAAAAATATAAAATTTGCTGTTTTGACCTAAGTGCGTTGTCATGGAAACCGAAATCTTTCTTGTGCAATAAAAAATCTGCTTGTCATCTGATTTGAGCGAGTTATTTGCACAGGTGGTTTTCTTAGCAGACAAGTACTTAGTAAAAACAAATCTATTCTTTCTCAATAGTTCCATTATGTGTTCCCACAACAATGTGTTTCATTTCACTGGCTTTGTAATTAATGATCCATTATCAACTAATTAAATCACATTGAGATTTTATATGAGTTCATCTGTTACACAACACTTGCTGCCCAATCCTATTTCCTGGGTGTGTTAACCTTGGAAGAGTTTTAATTAATGGTGAGAATGAAGTACTGTAGGTTGCATGGTATTTCAGACAGCCTAAAGTAATAACAAATGTGAACACATAAATATATCCAACAATTTAATACCAATTTCCTTAAATGAAATAAAGCAGCAGTAGGAGTAACTGAAATCAGATTTCCAATCTGTACGTAAAAGTGTTGTAAAATATCAAGTTCATATGGCTGCAGACAATGGAAACTGAAATGCGAACTATGCTAACAGTTCCAAAATGTCATCCAAAAGAAAATTTAACTTAATAGACAACATCTTTGCTGTTAGGCCTGCTCCAGACCTCACTGAGATCAGTGAAAAGACACTCATTAACTGATTCTGGATCAACCCCTTGGTTTGCAATCCTTTGGGCAGGGCTGTCTCCATCTGTGACAGCACATCACACAGTAGAGCCATTTTCTAATCCGGGTTTGGCTTTTCTACAGCATTATAAAAAGCAGCAGCGGTAGAACTAAGTTGGAAATGGCTATTTAGACTGAAGAAAGCATTTCTGATCGTGTGCTGTATTTTCTACGGGAACTTTAAGGCAGACTGAGACAAGGCGATGACAGAGTTCTCAAAGCAATCCCCATACCATTTCCCTGGCACCTTTCAAACCATTTGTACTTGAGACTAACGATAGCCATAATCAAATGGGGCCAGGTGGGCAATGTTTCTTCATTTCTCTCTTAGATTGATTAATGGATAGCAATGTCACCTCCATGCAGATTTATCAAGACTGGCAGGTTATTGGTGAGCCTCACCGAGCCACTTCCCACCCCAGGCACCACTGGGGCAGCCGCCTCCTGCACGTGTCCTGCAGCACTGCCTGCAGCCTCCTCCTGCCCAGAAGCCTCACATGTGGCAATTGTGGCTTGTGCCAAATCTGCCAGATCTGTGCTGCACTGACCTCAGTGCCCGGGGCTGCACGTCACGATGGGCAGAAACATCCCGCGGGGTAGCAGGGACCAGAGACAGCAGCCCTGCAGCAAGGGGCTATGGAAAACACACCAAACCCTATTGGGGAGGGAGGGGAAGGGTTAAACGTGAAGTTTCCCGTTCAGAGTTCCTGGCTCTTGAGCTGCTTGTGCGGGCAGTTTTGAGCATCTGCTATAAATAAGAAGCTATGCAGGAGTTAAGATTTTGAGAAAATATTCTAGGTAAATAACAGACCTTTACACATTGCTTTGCAAATGTGGCAAATAGTGTAAACAGCTTTTAGAGGGCGATTACACGAGCTATATGTTTAGTCTACAAACTGGATCCAGCTAACTGAAGCTCCTTTGTTTCTACTTGGAAAGGATTTATCTAAGATTTAAGAATCAGGTTTTATACGTGCCACGGAATGTTAAATCACGTGCAACCCGAGTGCCTTGGAAACATGACGCTTTGGGTATTTTAAGAAATCACACTAGCTAAAAAATTATTTTATGTGCTCTTGCACTATTTGTCACTGAATTTGGCACATTTGTGGAGAACAGTATATATGTTCAGTGATGTATTAGAAATGTATCAATACAAAAAAAAAGGGCTTTCTCCAATTATTCTAATATTGACTATATCTGTCGCTAGATGGCACTAGAGCACTGTAAACATTGGCAGGACATGGAACGCAGCTCCTGCATGTAGGAGCTGCCTGTACTTCAGTTTACTTTTATAATATGTATTAGGTGCAATGGTGATGAGGATGAGGTCTAAACCCACACGCATTGGTTCTCTGTCTCCCACACATGGACACAGACACATACACACAACGTGGGGAAGGTCACAAGCTGAAGCACAGTGGAGAGACTTAAGGGGACCTGTAAGAAGAGGAAGCATTTCTCCATGAGAGAGAACGGGAGAAGAAACATGTGTGGAGTGCAAGCAGCGGTAAAAGAAGAGGTTTCAAAAGTTTTGAGAGGAATCGGGAAAAGAGGGAACTGTGGCCAAAAATGCCACAGCTTTAACACATTAAAAATACCAACGAACTGGGAAAGGCTGTTTATAGAACAGAAGTTCTACAACGGGCTTAGGAAAGAAGAAGGACTTTCCAGATTGAATTTGAGGGTAGATAAGAGTTACTCTAGGGATATTAAATTTCCTTATCTTGGTGAAGGAAAGTGTTCTGTCCATAATCTTATGTCTTCCCTGAAGATAATGAATAGCCAACTAGGGCCAGCTCTTCGTCTGCTGTTGGCTTTCATGGCTTCTCTGACCTAAGTGAAGTCACTCTGACTTAAAGCAGATGAAGATCAGGCCTCTGTCTGTTTGAAGCATTTATCAAGCAAGCAGATAACATCTTCTATTGAAAGTTTGTTGTGATTTTTTAGTTGGTTTTGTTTTCCCCAAAAAACAATATTAAATTATGTGCAAAGTTTAGGATCCTGTATTTTTTCTGAATTGTGTTAGCAGTGTTTTTCATTGAAGCACTCAGGCATTCTAGTTGTTACTGGCATTTTTCTTTAGTCAGTCTCATCCAGGCTAATGCGTCCTATTTAAGTAATAATTTGGTAATCCTGTGGTTCCATACGCATGAGGCTAAAAGTACAAACTGTGTGACAGATAAGACTTGGCAGATTTAGCTGCAGTGGCTTAAGAGGTGACCACCTCCAGCTGTTCCCCTCATACCTCTGCCTTCCAGCATCATCATCCTCTAGAAAGGGTGACAGAATGGGACATGTGTCAACACTTCAAGTGCCCGGCTCACAGCCTGGCCCTTCAGCCTAATGCGTTGGTGAGGAGGTGTGAAGTACAGCAGTGAGCTGGGTGGACAGACAGACGGACAGACAGAGGCTCCCTGCACAGTGGCAGCAATCAGCACCAGCACAAGCAGGCAGCTGGGGTAGGAACAACTGCCACAGCCACATCTGTCAGAGCTTGAGAATGGGAGCCAAGGGCAGACCTGCAAAATGCACGCTTACATCCAGCCCTGCTAACATAACACTGGAGCACTTTCTTAACAGTGCTGACTTCACAGGTCTAAGCTAAAGCCTGTAACAACTCACCAACTAACTTTTGGATTAGGAGTTAAAATAATTTTCGTCCATTTTGCTATTAAAATTATTTGTAAATCTAGATCTGCGGCATGATTCCATGTATTACACTCCGTAGTGCAGTGATGTTACTTTCTAGCCGTGAATACCTGCCTGGTGAAGGCTGTCCTCTAGCACTGACAGGAGGGCGTCAGTGGGGTTGGCTGTAGATGAGTCTAAAGCACAATCTTGTTCTTTTTAGAAAACAGTGGCTTATCCAGTATTTCCAAGCCTGGTAGTCATGTTTTTCCTGTTAATTCAGTGGAAAAGTGTTCATCTGAGCTTCAGGCTTCCTCGTATGGTGCATACCCTTGGCGTTTGAATTGGTGTTATTACTGCCTGTGAGTCTCTGAGTAAAGAAGAACTTTTATCAAAATTCTAACTGCTCAGTTTGTGCCACATGGCTGTCACACAGCTCTTGATTTTAGTACCAGAGGATTTAGGATGAGTTCTGTAGTGTTAAGATCGTTCCATTTAACCTGGCTGTCCTTCAGCTTCTGATCAAAGCAATTGAAAGATGCTGCCTGGCCCCAGACAGCACGTGTGATATTCATTCATTTGCAATGAAGTTTCCAATTAGTTCATGTCCAATTGAGTCTGCTGAGACATGCATCTAGGCTTCCCCAGACAACTTGTCTTTTTACAGCCAGAAGCATTGACAAGTGGAGGAAGAGTGATTTGGCCATTTGGCCAGGATTTAAAGACTTTGCTTTGCAAACAGAATGCTGGCGTGCAGAAGTCCGGACAAGCGACTCGTGCTCCCGCAGCTGCATGGCTCCTGGGTCCAGGCAGGGTACAGCAGTGAGGGGTGATGCACTATGTCCCTTTGGTCCAAGCTTAGCGTGGGCGCTGGCCCACATGGGACAAAAGGTCCATGTAGATTTTGCTCAGGAGAAAGAAGTAATCATTGCAAATGGGACTGAAGTAGCTCAGCGGTGCTGTGGGAGCTGGTTTAGTAAGCAGGTGAGACGCAGAAGTACCCCAGTGCCTTGGTGTGGGGCTGCATTCCGGGGGGAACCTCCACAGTGCTCCCCACTGGGGCTAACTGGGATCCCACGGCAGGCTAACAGAGCTCAGTGACTGCTGCCCCAGGGAGCAGTGCTGGGTCACCAGAAAGCTCTGCTGTATCACCTCCGTACATGTGATGTGCAATTGCTTGAAGTTGAGAAAGAGCACATAAAATTAGGTATTTGAATATTAAGCCTCTTTTACTTGGAGATGTTATCAGGGCTCTAACCCTGCGCAGCGTTGCAAACGCTCCATGGCACGTGAGGCTTGAGTGAGTGTCTGTGCCTGTTCCCCTGCATGCTGATACAGACAGTGTTATCTGTTAAAATGTTAGTGAAATAGTAAAAAATGGCCAGGACAGTTGGGATTCTTTAAAGATATGGTAATAGAATTTGTTACTAAAGTTCAGGGCTGTGTTACCCTGAATATTTGTATATTTTTATGAGCTTATTCACTGTCCACAACAGATTCAAAAGCAGTCTGATGCTTGAAACTGTCAGCAAATAGCAACAGTTATGTGATTTCCATGCTTTAGTAGCTGTGTTTATTTAAATGTTCTTTCTGTAGTCAGCTGCATATTTCTGAATGATCATTCTGGAGGTTCTCTCCAGACAGATACATAAAAATGTATCTGACCCACTTGTCATATATTGGATTTTTCTTTATAATCTCATTAAAAAGTGTGCAGTGAACACAAAACCATAATTTACCTGGTGTTGTAGTTTCATTAAACATCAAAAGGGTGCTTGATGGAGTAGAATAATCCTATTCTGCATCCTTCATTGAACGTCTTTCAGAATAAGTTTGTTCATTTAATTAGAAGGTTTCTCTAAGTGAAGATTGCACTGGTTTTACTTGTCTGACCACATTTGCATTTGTGATGCAAAGCACCCTTTATGTCACTGTACTTATAAGTGTGTCAGAACACGTGGTAGAAAATATCTCCACAAATTGGTACTTACTTACTTTCAAAATTGTGGTAGTACTAATTCAAGAGTGAAGGAACTGAGAAGCTCCGTTACATTTTAAAGTGGAATTTTCCCTTCAAATCTGTGGATTAGTCATGGCAGACAATGAAATGTTTAACTCAACATTAAATGGGATTATTAAATATTTTTTCAAAGTAGAAAATCACATGCATTATTCTATTTCCAGTACAAAAGGACAGAGAATTAGTTTCTCTCTTCATTCTGTATAAAACAATGAATAATACCATGGGCATACTTCAGCCTCAGAGGACTTTGCTGATTCACACACACTGAAAAATATCTGGATCGTTTCAGTATGAAGGTGACATTCTCTGTGATTAAAACCTGGTATTGTTGCAATGCCGGGGAGGTTTGTAGGAGCTGGGAAGGTGCAAACTGGGATGTTGTAGCTAAGGCACATTCTGACACCCCCCCATCATAGTCCTATGTGCAGACTAACATAATTTTGGAAAGGTGCTGTGCATCATCCTTTGCAGCTCAGCAGCCGTAACACACAGTAGGAAGCATAAAGCCATTTCATTTCCATTTTTCTCTTTTATGTGTCTGGCTTTTGGGAGTGTGACCTTTCTCTCATCTAGATCAATACGTCTGTAACTGTTAATTCCAGGAAATCCAGGACCCGCTTGGTTCACTCAAGAGCAGGATACAGACACAAGTGTCTCACTGCTCAGGTTGGTGGTGGCTAACCAGGCAGATCTCTGCCTAATTGATGCTGTTGGCTTCCAGGGAAAGGATGCACACAGGATGGCGAGGTGCAGAGACAGACAGCCTGTCAGCATCCGAAACGGCGAGAAGGGAACAGGGCTGGAACACCTGGCCCTCGTACCTTAAAGCAAATGCTCTCTTCCGTAGTATATGACTTTCTTATGCTTGTACTGAGTTAGGTGTACGTTTATTTCATGCACAGTATCAAATAAACTGCAGGTATTTTCTAGAACCAGGTATCTTTTCTCATGTAAGAGCCACAGTGAGCATAGCTGAGCTCCATGTATATGATACTTGGAATTCTTGCTGCTAGGTGAGCATGAAAAGCTCTCAGCCAATAGCGCAAAATTCTCTTTAAGGAAAAAAATATCAGATGGAAATAATGTCAGCCTTACAGGAACCGTTGTCTTTGTATGGGCACGTGAAAGGGTCTCTGGCGGAGGGCTGTTAGTTAATGAGACCATTTGAATAGGCTCTGTAAGTGGCTGGCGATCCCGCGGGGCTGAGGGAAGTACTCGTCTTTCACCTTTTGGCCCATTTCACATTGAGCAATGACAAGGTTGCCTGAAATGTATTCTATGGAGACTGCTTTAGAGAAAACGAAGTGAAAGGCATTTGCTAGCTTTTCTCACCACTCTCAGTTGCTGAGGGATGCCTCTCAGGAGAACCTTCCCTTTGCCCACAGCTGGAGGCCGCAGCCCACACAGGACAGAACGTCCTTTCACTGTAGAAAGCAGATCACTTTGCTTCAGGATTGTTTCAGAACTCCACACATTTTGTACTGAACTGTTCTTGGGTAGGCAGGTGTGAAGAAGTCATACTTGTGGTGCACCGCATCTGCTCTGAGTGGGTTAGAGATTTATTATGAATTGACACAGTGGAGTGCTAGGAATGGAGAAGTAACTTTGCTTTTGGTATTCTGGGTTGCAGCAAAAGTAGCCCATTGTGTCCAGGTGCTTGATTCTTTTGTTACTGTAATTGTTACTTGGAGGAAGGGTAGTATTTAAAATAATCTGGTTCTTTTGTTACCCAAATCCGTATTAACCCAACAGAATGGCCATGTGGTTCCAGGGGATGACACAGGCGTTAGTGAGGCACAGGCCAGAGAATGAGGCATGGCAGGATTGGGTCTGGATACAAAATATTTTGTCTATGGGAGGTGATGCTGAGTATTTTCAGCTAGTTTTTATTACCTTTTCAAAACTCTTTTCATGGTATGAAATAAAGTTTAATTAATTGATTTTATTCTTAATTCTTCAGGTTAGGAAACCCAATCTTCCAGTTGCTTCCAGTCATGTCTTGTCCTGCCACCACCCGATGTCCTGGCTGTCCTGGGATCTCCATTTCATATCTGTTAGCAGATTGTCTCACTTAGCTTCTGTACAACCCCTGCTCAAGGCTGTGGCAGATAAAGTAAGAGTAGGTACAGAGTCATGCCAAAAGTCAGTCCTTGAGCAAAGAACAGGTTTTGGACTGAGTCAGCGTGTGGTGGGGTTCCTCAGGCTGATGTTTGTCTGGGGTGGCTGCCATCGTGTGCTTCAGCTGCTAAGCATGCACGTTTAAGTCAGTGCGGGTGTAAACCTGTCTCCATTAAGTCAGTGGCAAAATTCCCATCAACTCCAAGAGACAAGGATGTCTTCTCTTGTCTCTGGGCTCAGTGTGATATTTCTTCTGTCTGGTGTGCTGTGCCAGCACTGTGCTTTTCCTTTGTTTCCTGAGGATTGTTTGATAGGACGACTCTTGTACTCTTGTTCTGTTTTAAGCTCTGTTTTTGTTTGTTTTCATTTCATGGTGCTTCCATCCACCCATTTACTAAAAAGTAAAACATTTGCCAAGATGACAAAGTAAGTCTTTAGTTCCTTTGGATATGAAGTAAATCCAGGTGATAGAAAGTACCTAAATATTTGCTTTAGCAAATCACAGCAGAGAACTGAGCCAAGTGACTTGGCATCACAGCCCTGTCCTGTGCTGTGGGCAGGGGCTGCAGCCTGTGTGGGAGAGGGGCTGAGCCAGAGGCAGCGGCGCTGAACCTGTCCCACAGTTCCCTACCTACAGTTACTGAGAGACACAAATCCGAGTTTGTTTTAAATGGATTAGTTGAACTTCACTAAGTGCTTGTGTCGACATTCTCATCTGGAATTAAAGCAGCCTTAATTCAGTTTCATTCACTTAGAAAATTGATTAACTCCATGGACGGAGCATCGCAAGCAATAATATTACCACAGCTTAATGAGCGCCCATCCGTCAGCTGACCTCCAATACCGTCCTGTCTGTAGGCTCCCGTTGCAGACACTTGCAGGGCTTTGCTGTGTAATTGCTCGGGGCTGGCAGCCTGCACGGGGCCATGGCAAGCAGTTAGGCTGACAGGCTGGGCCTGTAAATCTCCACTGCCTTGGAGTCAGACCCCATCCATCTGAGGCTGAGACAAGCCCTAACTTTAGTTTAGCACTGCAATGTGAACTTCTGGAAAGGAGCTGCAAGTCTTAGGATGTGCTGTCACTGTGGTCCTGTATGACTTTGGGATCTGGAGAGCCTGGGGACCGGTGACACATTTCAGGTAGATTGTCTGTAGGCAGGGACACCCACATGGGTAGCAGTCCGACTTTACCCAGGTAGACACCACTGTAATTTCAGTTTTTCCTTCATTATTTGCAATAAGCTGTCCTATAATTTAAGAACTCTACGAAGTTGACTATGCAATGGAAGAACCGTTGTTGAATTATACAATTTAAATTAATTATGAGCCTCAGTGAAGGAGCTAAGATGAAAAAGTAACAGGCAAGCACTCTGCAGGGCTTTTCAAATTGTAAAGTTTGGGAAATTGGGCCCATTGTGTCCATTAGCTGCTTTATAACATGTCATAGCTGGCTTGTTTTGTTTGTTACGCTGCTGGATACTCTCATGGATCTTAAAGCCTTGCCAATTGTTTTACTTATTGGTAGTTTTGTTGAATGCCACAGTAAAATGTGATAATTGGACTTTGTCCATAGCACCTAAATATGTTTTCCTGAAGGATCATTTTCAGCATTTAGGATTGGTATTGGTTTTTTGTTTTCTGCATTATTCTCACATTTGAGCAAATGGGGCACAATGGTTTTCAGATTTTGCTATTTTTTGGCACTTACAAAAGCACCCCTGGGTGAGGCTTCCCCCTCTCACAGTCAGCCAGACTCCCTCAGGTAACTGTCTCGTTGGCACAAACTCTCCGACACAAGAGCAAGCGAGGTCTTTGGGAAGGCAGTGTGGGATTGGGAAAGATGTTTGAACTGCACTATAATTAAAAGATGCTCAGTCAACCTCTGTAGATTAAATCATCCTGTCACTTCACATGGAAGTGTCCCGCTTCAGATCAGTTGAAGGGATCTGACTTTCAGAGAGAGCTGATATCTAACGCGCACGAACAAGTCCCTCTGAAGTTGCTGAACTGCAATGGCATAGTTGAGCGTGAGGGCTCTGTCTCCTTTTGTTACTCTTTCCCAGACTTTTTGCAAACATCACAAGTAAACCAATTCAATCAACGTATATTCTGAAGAAAAAAAAGGGTATTCTTTGGTCAGTAAGCTAGAGACATACAAAATTACACTCACACATGCAAAAGAGTTTAGAGGAAGATCTAGAACCCAAGAATGATGCAGTTGGCAGTAGCTGGCATGGGGAGGCTTAGGAGATGTGGAAGGTGCATGAGGATGTAGGGGGGGTTACAAGCAGGGGAGCAATACCATAAGTTGTTGTAGGAGCAAGGATACTGGTGTTTTAATCAGATAAAACTGACAGAATTAGTTGCTTACTATGAAAGCCACCAAAGGATATATTTTTAAAATTTATTCAGCTGTCCTTTCATCCAGCAAAGGGCTGTTCCTAGTTAGGCTGTATGAAATTTGTTATTTTAACTGAAAACATTCCAGTAAATCACCTCTTTCCCACCTTTGCCTCTTCCCTGAAACTCACCAAAAATCAAAATGCAATCAAGGGTGAGAAAACGAGTCTTAACAGGAAGTCTGCTAACGTGTTCATTTGTGTCTTGCTTTAGAGCAGCCATCGTGGGGTCTTTGCCATTATCTGTGGCAGGCATGTAATTGTGGGCATTTTTAAAGGTCCCATCTGGCTCCCCGCTGCATTTATTCTAATTGTGAAGAAGCAGGGATGTTCTTGCCTCTCATTAGGATAAGCCTACTTGCCGTAGTTTCTTTCTCATAACAACACAGGTCAAAGAGGAGCACCTTAATGAGAATCTTGGTAACATAAACAGGAAATATAGTTCATTTTATCTTCATTTGCAACTTCATACTCCAAATAAATTTTTTCTTTAATTTCATTTTTTTTTTCCTTTGTCTTTCTCTCAGGAATTTATCTATTAAGCAGGGCAATTATAGGATGCATTTTTATCATAAGTATTAATACTCCCATTTATGAATTAATTTACCAGCATAGGAGCCAGGAACTAAAGGACAATACAATTTTAATTCTTTGGTTTTATCTCTGGAAACAGTTGTTTGCACTTCTTCAACCTCAAATTAGACGGAAAGGAAGAATTACACAGAGTTAATGCTGAGATGATCAAAAGGGAAAGAGCAGAGCCCTGCAGCCTCCCGTCAACACATATTTTATACACATCTCTCCACATAGCCACACGGAGGCCAAAGATAACAATTAGCCCTATTTCCTCTCGGTGCTGGGAAGGAAGAATACACTGCTTCAAGATTGCTGTGGGGTTTCTTACACGCACAAAACAGCATGGGTTTAGGAGGCGCTTGTTCACTGCGCCATGCAACGCTAAGCTAGGTATATGGGAGAAATGGGAACAGAATCAAATAGTCCCTCTTCTAGTTTACTGATGCTGCAGTTCAGCGTACATTCCCTTAGCAAAACCTGGCAGCAGTAGGGAGCGGGTGGGAATGCCAGCAGGACTGCCAGCTGAGCGCTTCGGGCTGGAGCTGGCACTCCAGGGCGAGGTTAGCGGGTTCAGGTGCATTGCTCTCACACAACCCCATGTGGCATCTTTAGAGCTCATCTGTTCAGCATGAACTGAGGCTCACTGTGTGCTGTCCCGTCTCAGTTTCATCCACACTGATGTGCAATCCGGGCACAGCACTGTTGCCAGCTGTGTGGTGTCACAAGCAGCAGCGTGCATTGGTGAGGCCCTCATGCTCCTTGCACAATCCTCCTCTTCAGCTCAGGTGTTGCTGCCATCGCAGGGCTGCTTGCCTTCAAACTAAGCAAGCACGAAGAGATCTGTAACTGAAATGGACTCTTTTGTGGGGACGTACCGGAATGTTGCCTATCGTTAGAAGTTTAATGCAAAAATGTCCTTGTGTTTCTTACACTCTGATCCTGGAGTATAAACAATTAAAATAATACATACTGAGCTGCTGCACATTTATTAGTCAGTATACAGCATCTGTATTTCTTTGATAAAAAATACTGAAAGTGAGAGAACTTAATCCACCGGCATCTGGGGAATATGAAGCTTCACAAGCAGAATTGCACACACGTACTTCTGCTGTGTTGCATTTCTGCTTAATTGATTGAGAATGCGTTAAGCACAGCACGTTAGTTCCAGAAAGCTTTATCTGAGGAGGATCAGGTATGAAATTGGAGCCACTTTCTAGAGCAAGCACCTCGAGTGGAAGGCTAGCTGATGGCCAGAGCCAGCACTGCGGCTGTGAACATCCCAGCTTCGGAAAATCACATCTGGATCGAGAAGTTACAATTAAAGCTGAGGTCTTCACAACGGTTACCTTTACAGGCACACCTATTTTAGTTTGTAGAACTGTCTTTTCTACACTGTATACATTGGCTTGGAAATAACTACTACAAAACTGATGAAGTCTATGTGCGCTACATCTCTTTTCATTCGTTATCATCAAACTAATTCATATTTTTAAGCATGTGTTTTCTGCATACCTCATATATATCAAGTGTGCTATGAACACTCAGACCTGAAGGTTGCCTGTGATTTGATACTGGATGAGCAAATTTTTGCCTGAAAAGTAGTCGTCCTTTTTGATTAAAACATTGTCTTTGAATGCTCTCATATGGACATTTAAAATAAACATTTTCCCAATCAAATGGCAATTTAATTGAGTTGAAATTAAATTCTAGATAAAACAGCTACAGATTTTTAATATGCTCCTCCAAATCACTGCCCTTTAGCATAAAATTAGGTTATTAGCACTTTTGGGAATGGGATCATCCCATGAAATCAAGTGACAAAACTGTACCAAAGTCACTTCTTCTCTGACATTTAATTGAAGAACCAAGTACACAGTCACTGCATGCATTTTCATAAAGCAGCTCTAGGGATGATATGTGAAAATAATTTATGTCTGCTTTATGCAAGGTCATTAGCGCTCATACAGAACACCAATAATGACACCCATAACATTTATCATGTTAGTGTGATGTATAGTGTTTTCGGTGAAAAAAGAATTAAATGGCAAAAGCTGTATCTTTGGAAATAGAATATTGAAAGGTTGCTGTACAGGTTTAAGCAGTTTTTGGGGAAAAAAAAAAAAAGCAACTAGCCATTAAGTGAAGCAGCTGCCAAGTGTGAGTTTGTTTCCCTCCATGAGGGTGGGTGGGTTTTTCATTCTTTGCTTTTGGGCTGCAGCGTTCTCTGGATGATTAGAGCATGCAGCTGAAACACAAGGCTGTGTTGTGCACGCCTTCACAAACACAGAGTAAGAACCAGACTTTGCCCCGAAAGGTTACTGTCTGAGCAGATAAATAGGGTGAAATCTCAAAGGTGGAATGATCTCTCCTAAAACATGATGAAAAATAGAACTGATACAGGACTTGGTATCAAAAGCACCAACTTCATAAAATAGAAGTGGTTGATTTCATTAGTTGAATTTAGAGCTCCTGGGGACTTTAAATTGTTTTTGCACATAGCAGTGACTGCCCCAAGCAAGGCAGCATTTTCCTTCTACCTTAGTTGCAAAGACAAAGCATTTCTTGCTTGAGTGGCCTAACCTGAGCAGCTCAGGCTGTTAGGTGGGCTCACCCCATCCCTGTGCATACAGGCAGCACTGAGTGCTTGAAAAACGGTAACAGTACAGGTTTATTTTACAAATACTGCAGCTAATACTTTCATAATGATCAGGGTACTCAGAAAGAAACCTAAAGTGCAGTATTCTCCTCAAATCCACACTACCCACAGAGGAATTAAAAGCCTTATCCTTTTGTACAGTTAAAGGGAAATAAATGTTTTTTCTGTCTTTCCTGTTGAACTTGTGGCTCTGGCTGGATCAGATTCTTCCCAGTCTGGATCCTCTTGCATCTCTGTGTTGGTTACACTCATCATCACTTGTTATGTTTTAACAACAAAGGCGCGTGCTGCCACGAGTGTTACGCTGAATCGCTTGGGGAGGCCAGCACTGATTGTGTAGAGACATCTCCTTTGTTAAATCCTCCCTTTGACTGCTTAACTGGCTCAGACCTGTGCACGTGGTGGAACATCCTCCCATATCATCCTGTGTTTGCATGTTAGAGATGGCAATTTACAGAGTGTTTGGGACCTGCATTCACTGGGACCATTTTACCCATATCAGACTGGCCATTAAAAGACATCATCAGCTAGTTGTACCCATGCAATGCAAGTGATAGTCATGCCGTTAATGCACAGGGCTCCGCGGCTTCTTAGCCATTATCTCAGCCCTTCCCTTCGAAGCATCCACATCCCTCCCTACCTGGCAGCTGTATCCGCTCAGCCGCTCTTCCTCAAGACTGTCCATATTCACTGATTAAGATAAAATTTTGTGGGCAAAAGCTGCAAAGCAATATCTCACATGCTGTTTATTGTTAAGGGGATATCTAATAGCTTTTAAATTCATTTAAGAAAATGGGAGCAGTGAGTCACATGTAATTATTCCCAGATAGATCATTAATTACTTGATAAAGTTTCTACATAATGCTGCCTTTTGCTTTTTTTGCCATAATGATGGGTTATTTCTCATTTATCTCAGTTTGCTTGTCAGTTATTCCAGTTCCCTTTCATCCCCTATCTGTGATATGTATGTAAATATTACAGATTGAGATTGATAAAGGTTTAAAAAAAGGCTGTTGCATTATTGGATTACAGAACAGTTTATGAGAAACTCATTTGATTATTGTGTTACAATGGTACCATTTGCACCAATACAAGTATGGCTGTTTTGGTACCTAAACAGTGACTGCATTCTTCATAGGTTTGTAATTCAACTTTAAAATTTTAGTTTGAGAATGCCAAGCACATACACCAATTAAAAATTATATTTGAAACTAAAATTCCTCTTTAAAGAAAGGTCACCTGGTTTCACGATGCTCGATCCATTTCATCACAATTTTAGACAAAGTCCTCAGGACTTAAACATGCATTGGAAAGAAAGAGGGAGGTTGCAGGTACAGCTGACACGAGTGTGTACTTCTGTACAGAGCAAAACTCGCACCAAGTGGTCAGAGGGCTGACAGCACCCTGCGCAGTGTGGGAGCCCCTCCGCTGGTGTGCCCAGCTGGTTTCAGTGCCTCACCTGGCACAGCTCCCCAGCAGCAAACACCTGCAGAAAACCTGAAGCAGAGCAGCCATAACTCGCTCAGAAGCAGCTGGTGAGCTCTGGGAATAAATTTACCCTTCTTCATAAACACTTGGACATTTACGAGTGTAGGCTGTGTTCGGGCTCCCATACACCCAATGCTATGGTGAGGTTATTACCAAGTTATTATTATCCTGCCAACTAAAACACATCTAGCTGAAACATTTTAGATTAGCTTTACTGTTCCGCATTACACTCTATTTCTCCATAAATAAACAAAAATAAAAGAACTACCACAGGGAAGTGAGCTGAACTCAAACATCTTTCCTGTGTTTGAGCCCTGACTGCTGTCAGTATCCCGTGCACGGAGCACTTCACCCTGCGCCTGTACGTCATTACAGCCTTACCATGAGGGATGCAGTGCTGTTACAGTAATCATTTTAAAGTGTCTTTCCTGAAGAGAGAAAGGATCATCTGCTGTCTGGTGAACTGATAACAAGACAATCATGTTTGTTGCATTATTGCTCTACATCTGCTCTCAATTATTCTGCAGTTAACTTAGTGCAAAACTTGGTGGGATGTACGTCAGTAGCAAGTCTTAAAACTGTCTGGAGAAGCTAAACAAAGCTTAACCAAGTTGAACACTTGTGAAGATGCCCAGTGAGTGTCACTGATAACCAAGCTCAGCTGTCAGTCCAAGATTCAGGCATCTCAGGACTGAACTAGAGTCAGAGAGCACCGAGACTCTGTTCCTGCGCCTCTGGGCAGAGAGACTGAGGAATGCCGATGGTCACGGGGGTTGGAACCAGGCTCTGCTGTGAGGTTGTTAGTGTTGGTTGTGGCACTTTGACAGTCTCAGTTAAAAAGCAGCTGCCTGCTCTCAGTGGTTGTTTTCAGTGCCTGAGTTGCTGAGGAGATGCCCAGATGCCCTAGGTATCTGTGACATCTTGCATAGACGTTGGCCAAAATGAAGATTCAGAAAGTCACATTCAAAATCCATACTTGCAGTAGCACAGGCGTGTGGTATAACACTGTGTTTATATAGCTCGTATAAATGCAATACAGTACCACCCATAGAGAACGGACCTAGAAGTATGGCTGCATCACTCATGTTCAAACACTGAGGACCATCAGCAGTGAAACAGGAATTAGGTCAGATCACCAACAGAATCCTAAATTTGTATTCTAGCTTAGGGTATATTTCACATTTTCTGGTCAAAGTAGTATTATTTGGAGAAATGATGACAAAGGAATTTGTCTCAGAAGTGTTTGGTGAGCTCAGATGCCAGTGGGGGAAGCAGTGTGCTCAGGCCATGCACCAATGACATTAACTCAGCCCTCCCCGAACTGCATTCATATCAGCCACAGAGACAATCTCAGATGTGATGTGCTCATAAAATAAACTAAGGCGACATCTGAACTTCTAGACTCTTTGAGATTTTCTTCAAGTTCTCATGGGACACGCTCCCCAGTGCCTGATGTGAAGGCATTTGAAGTCTATTGAAATCTTTCCATTGACTTCATAAAGCTTTGGACTGGGCTTCTGAAGGCATGGGTGTAGACATGCTTCCTATCTCTGGATCAATGTCATAAGCTCTCCTCACCTTCTGAGGAAAAGCTCTGTTTTTAGAGAAACACAGCGTAACATAGACCAGCCAGAAACAGAGCAAGCTTTCTCCCTTATCGCTTCAACACAACTTGGAAACCTGTTGTTTTGGAGCAGCAGGCTCCTCCTGTCCCCATTTGTTCAGCACCTTACCCGTGGCTCAGGATGCAGGCTGCTGTGGGATGGGAATGCTGCTCCCAGCCGTCGTACAGGACGGTGACTAGCTCAGCCCGCTGGGACGCTCACCTGGCATAAATCAAACACGTAGCAATAAGACAAAACCTCTCCCAGCTGCCAGCTTACCAATCTACCTATGTTTTTTATACTAATGTATTAAACATGTGAGTCTGCACAGCTGACTAGCAAAACTCTCTTGTAAGAGAGGTAGAACTTCCTGCAATCAGATTTATGGAAGTTTGACAGAGGAACCCTTTTGTACACTAATCGATACATGGTACCCACCTCCAGCTGTTCTACGTATGTCATGTTAATGACTGCAAAACCACAACAATTTGTACAAATTTCATCTTTAAATTTTCTAAATATGCCATTAAATCAAAAACACCTACTTTGGAAATATAGAAAGAGTCCAAACATTTTCTTGTAACAATGTATCTGCCAGTCTATGAACCAAGCTGTTTTAGTCCTAATTTGGTACTGACAAAAGTCAGTGAAAATACCTGTGCTGCGTTCACCAAGGCAAATATTTCACTTTGAGGTCTGCTGTAGGCTTTAGGACATAAAATATATTTTTAGATTAAATTTATTTGAAGCACTTAAGTGAAAATAAATAAATGCTGTTATAATGCTGATTCTAGAGAACTGGAGGCAGCTGTCACACTATAGTTTAATAATTACTGTACCTTGATTAGCATTATTTGTATTTTGTGTAATGGTGCTGTGATCCCAGAGCTGTTCTAGCAGCACCCCAGCTCGCTGCTAGGCAGGGCAGGGCTTGCTGTGTGGCAGTGAAGGTGGGTGTAGTTCCAAGCCATGGGGCAGCAGCTGTTTGGACCGGTATTTCCTTGATGATTCAAGTTAATATTTTTGCTTTCTTAAGTTTTCCTTTCTTCCTATTGTTATCTGCATCCTAAAGATGTTTCTATTGGAATGGCATAAGGCTGGCAGAAAATAACCTTACGGTGACCAGAATGAGTAAAGTTTCAAGCAGATGCTGTCATTTCAGAAAGGAATCACAAAAAAAGGCTCCTGTTCTGTGTATTTGCATGGAGCTGGAATGTGTGTGTATGCAGGGTTTGGTGGAAGTAAACAACATGAGCTTTAATCCCAGCAAGAACTATAAACAAGTGGTGTACAAGTATAAATCAATTCATCAGTCTGCAACTGTGATTCTAACCTTATGGTCTTTGGCTTATTAATGCTACACTTTGAACTCAAGCCTTAAATGTTGATCTTCATTTATCCTCCTGGAGCAAAAGGAATTTGTGCTATAACTTTCGAGGATTAGAAGCTGTATTGTTTATTTGATGTTCTGCACCCTTCATCTTTGGGGCTTTGCGTTTTTGTTTTGTTTTTCCATTCACTTAACAAGAATTTCTTTAAATAATGAAATAAGTAAAGGGCCCTGAATGGTTATACCCCATGCTGATTGCTTTTGCTTAGTGGCCTGATTTCTCAGCTTTAAAAAAACACAACTTAGAACATAATAATGGCATTTGGTATATTCTTGAGACCGGAAGAAAATTATAGGGCTGAGCTATTTTAATGCAGCCATCTTTTCTCCTGATTCATTTCGGAAAAAGGAGCAAGGTACTATATTTATCATTGTCAATAATATTTGATTTATTATTTAATATATGTCACGGTATAGAAATGGGTTTGGGGAACGTCAATTTACATTCCAGTTTTAACAGGAGGAGAGTTGTGATATGAATTATTTTCCATTGAATTGGTGATGGCTGATATGTTGGAAAACAGTCCTGAGCTGCACAACCCTTTCTAAAGAGCTCAATAATATTTGATAAATATTTGTTAAATCTTTTTAATTCCAGCTCTGTTTTTACTTCATTAGTCATTCAGGACCAGGTTCATTGCTTCTTTCTTTTTCACCTCCTAGATGAGATGGTAGTAGGTAATGAAAGAAAAGGCTGCTTTGTGTTTGGAACCTGAATGTAAACGTAGAGGCTATTTACACTTTACCACTGAGGATTAAAGCTTTGGTGTTGGAATTTTCTGGCCCATGTTCTCCAATACCAGGCAAGTGGAGCATGGCATAAGCCTAAAGAGGGGAGAGCAAGTGTGGGAGAGTACGGCAAATACCTGGAAGGTCCTCTCAGATCTCAGCATGGCCATGTGGACGGCACAATCCAGGGCAGCCCCCACCGGCTTTTTTCACACCCCCACTCATCGTTCTTTCTAGAATAGATCAAAAAAATTTCCACTTACGTACTTCATAAATAAGTACATAACTGCAGTGATCCTCAGACCAAATGTATTTATTTAATAGCTCACCGGTGTAATTTTTAAAGGAATGCTTTGACTTCCTGTACCAATAGCAGCATGTGAACCTTTCAAAATAGGTATTTATTTGCAGAATGGTTTGAACTGAACCCACTGATTGTATGGATTTGTAGTCTTAAGCGTGTACGTATATTTATCTTTAGATTGATCTTTCAAATTTCCTATTTGAAAACAAAACCAAAGCAAACAAAAAAATACACAGAAAAACTCGAAATCATATTCAGTAAAAGGACCAACCCTGGCTGCCCCACACTGCACTCATGGTCCTTCATGCCGTGGCTGATTCCAAACAGAAATTTCATGAGAACAGAGTCAGTGTACTGTAATTTCCGAAATAAGAAGTAGATGAAGCCTGTCAAAGTCAGAGCTGCAGGTTATGCTACAGGCAGAGCAGGCAACCATGGGTGTGGCTGAAAGTTTGAGTCTGTTTAGGGATAGCAAGAGAAGACACGAGATACCTAGGGCAGCTGGGTGACCGTGGGAAAGTCAGGGTTTGAACAAAGCTGGTAGGAAAGTATCTGAAAGATTTTTAAAGAGTTTTCAAAATCATTTTAAAAATTAACTTACTTAAAATGTCAAATACTTTGGTTGTGAAAGAGGAAAAGGAAAAGAGCTCTTGGGTGTGTGAGGAGCAGGTGGAACTGAAACACACTGAACTTCAGACAAAGGATGAGGGGGTGGAAGCCCACAAGGACAACCTGGGATGGATTTCAGCTGTCTGTGAAGGAAATATTTCTTCTGCTTTGAAGGGAGAATGCAGGGGGGACTGTTATTCACCATTAGCCCTAGGGCTGCTGGCTCCACCGCTTCACCTTTAAAATAAATGCATTCTATATCAGATACTTTTTTGAGGATGGTGGTGGAAAGGGTTGGGCTTTTTTGCATTTCTTTTCGATCTTAAAATTTGTCCAAACCTCAGTACGTACAACCTCCTAATAACTCCACAATATATGTATTTCTGTTAGACTTTCTATTGAACACTAGTCTAATACCTTTGCTTTCTTTATTTATGATGAGATTGTTTCCAGCTACTGTTAATTTATTTTACACAGCCCATGATGTAATCGTTAAGCAGTTGTAATGAAGATTGAAGGTTTAATAATGCCAAGTGTTACAAATTTCTATTTAATCATTCCTAAATCGATTAGTTACTTTCACCCAAATGTCGTGCCATTGAAACGGAGAGAGCTAAAGATACAAACCACTGTGGCCAGTGTTTGATAAATGTTATTTTGGTGCGGTGGTAATTGAGTTATTGAATTTACTCATCTTCCAAATGATGTTTGCATTGTCTCAGCCATATGTGTTTAGGGCCAGGGGAAGGTCATTAGGAGCTTCAGACCGGGGGCATGTTTGGGTTAAAGTGATTTGGAACAGCCAGTGTTGAGGTTAGTCAATTAAAAGAAATAGCACAGAGAGATGCTACAGAAGGGCATGTTATAGGCTGGTCAGTGTGGTGGTCCCAAAGGCCTGTTTAAAATAGTCTAAAGATTCTGTAAGTGAATGTCTACTCCTAGCCCCAGGCTCTTTAGCCACTGACAAATTGCTGTGTAAGATGCCCTTCACTTAAAACAGGTTTCAGCTACACGGAAATGTCACGCTCTTATAGCTACGTATAGGACAGGCCTATAAAGGCCAAGGCAATTGGCCGGTGGTAATACCTCTTATATATATAAACACATTCCTAAATGAACTTCATTAAGAGAAGATGAAAGCTGCAGATGAGAAAGCAAATTGTTCAGATCTGGCTTTGGTGGCAGAGGCTATGTGGGACACAGCCTCAGAGCATGACCCATCACTGCTGGGCCCTGTGTGCAGATCGACTCCATGTTCAGGGGACTTTTACTTCGATATGAGAAAGCTGCTTCAGAGATACAGTGTGATAAATACTTATATCTGTATGCTTGGGCACAGTGAGGGAGGGCTTTGTTCTCCCAAAAGTGTGCATCATTCCTATCTAAGATGACATGCTGATGAGTGCATCTCAGTGGCTGATCAGCTTTCCGTGCATGGGGGGACGTTTCCCCCTTTCCTGAGTGACTGAGTACCATTTTCAGCAGAGTTCAAATATCCAGCCCAAGATTGCTGCCTGCATTTGGGAGCAGTGTAGGATTAAAAAGAAAGGTGCTCTGTCACTTTTCAGATGTTTATGAACAATCACTTAGGACCAGAGAAGAGCAACAAGCAGGAGAAGTCCATGTTTCTGTGTTCTCATATACTTGCAAAGATTTGCAGGGGATCTGATATCCTCTCCTCTGAACAGTCACTGGGAAGAGCGAAGTCTCACTTCAGGTGAAAAATGGGCCGCCTCTATTTCTAACCCTCAGCCAGTTGCTCTATGGAGAGGCCATTCCTTGGTTCTAAAACACCGGAGAAAGTCTCATACTCTCCAGTATTTATATTGTTCAATCCTTAAAAAATCAGTTGTTGTATAAATAGTGTTTGATATTTGATTTCTGTCCTCTAAACACTATTTAAATCAGAAGTAATAATTTCTAATCCTGTGAAATACCCAAAGCTTAAATCAATAAACTTTTGATGAATACATCGCCCAGGGCATTCTGCTTGGCTGACAAATGCTCACTGTGGGAGTGCCTGGCAGCTTTTGTGGTTAAACCTTTGCTTTTATACAATTAAATGGCTGACTCCTTCCACTGCTGGACACACCCTTAATGATAATAGCACAAGGAGTGGGAGAGCTTGTTGTGGACAAAGGAAGGAAAGACCTTTCCCTTGGTGCCAGGAAGCGAGCAGCCAGAGCCAGGGCCATGCGGCTCTGTGCTGGGGGCCGTCAGGACACCGTGCCCCAGTCCCTGGCACTGCTCAGCTCTGCCCTCGTGCTGGGCCTGAAGTGTCCCCTCTGTGTCCCCATGGAGCCCCTAGCCACCATTTATGGCCAGTTTCCATCACCTGCTGAGATCCAAGCACAGTGAGGGGACTGTGACCACTGTAACAACATACAGACCTAGGAGAGCCTCCTGGCAGCATTATGCGTTACTTGGGAACATACTTCAGCCATGCATTAATACAAAAATGTCCCCCATCCCTCCACTGCCATTCCCTCCAGCCTTCCCTGTAACTTTCCTCACATATAGCAAAGCAGACCCAATATGTACTCATAAAGTTTCCTCCTCTCCAGCCCACCCCATACTAGCAACCCCAGTAACTCAAACCTCTTGTGCAGACTGTGGCTCCAAAAGGAGAGGTTTTGTCACAGTAGGGTCTCCTGTCCCCTATTGTGTAGCTGCTGAGACAGTGTCACCTTCCTCAGTTACTCTACCATCTGCCAAATTTGTAAAATCTTGTTCACAATTTTTTTCTCCTTTTAGCTGAGGACAGCTCTTTAGGAGAGAAATGTGGAGCTGACAATTACGCTGCTTCCTGCTGGGAGTGGAGTGTAGGACATCCCCGGCCATCAGGCTTTACAGGGAGACCTAGAAGCGCCTTTACCCTTTCTGCCCTGTGTTGATGAAGTTACAAAGTGAGGCAGGAGCAGTTTGACTCTAATATTAGAAATCAGCTAGGGAAAATATCCTGTTTTAATGTACTGCAGGACTTGTTTTTGACTTCTGCATCACTCAAGCAGAAATGATAGGAAAAAAGTAGGAGAAAATGAAACACTAATTATTCTTATCTCTAATGATCAATGGCAAAGTAAACAGAGCATTTAGAGATTCTGGCATATACGAGATTCTGTGTATTTATTTTCTGTACTATTCTAGCCACTGTGTCACCACATCTCACATGACAAGGAGCAATTAAATGAAAATGCGTCCAGGCGATGCCCCTGCCAAACTGAATCATGGCCCTTCTTTTGGCAGCCCCGTGCATGAAGCCCTCCCCTCGGGGAGCAGCAGGCAGGGCTGATTTGCCAGCTGACATGATACATGTATTTTTTGGTGCGTGTATGTCGTGTCAGTGACATTATGCACCCACTGAAAACAGAGCTTATGTGTCAGGACAATGCTCTATTTTTAATATTGCTTTAATGTTCCAAGATTAACAGTAAGGTCCAAGGAGAAAGGCAGTGTCTCTTTAGAGGTGTTTGCTTTGTTTCAAATCAAAATTCATAGCCACTTGATTTTAAAATACACTGTACAATATCTACAGATGTAACTATTAAATTACCTAGTTTGAATATAAACAGCTGCGGGTGCAGTAGCTGAGAGCACCTGGGGAGCTGTATTCTACAGACGTAGGATTTTCTGTACAATTTATTCAATTAAAGTGTGAAATGTGTCTAAAAGAGTTATTTGAAGGGCTTTTGTTCTCCTGCATGATATCTGCCTCCTACTCCCCTCTTTGTTTTGTATGGAAGTCCCAGAACACAGCTTAGAAAGAGAAGGAAGTGAGAGGCATCTTCTGCTGAAGGAAGGACATATGGCTGCACAGCAAAACAAACCAAGCAACACCACTTCCACTGATCTGCTACATTAGAGGAGATTGGAATATTTAATGTAAAGCTGTTCATCTGAATTCAGCTTGCTTATCTTTCCCCCATAGCAAATATTTTCTGTACTTCAAGTAAAGACAACTCACAAGCTAAAGGAACATTGCCATGATTTATAGATCAAAGCACAATGAACCTAGTAAGAAACTTTATCCAGAATCACATCTCATCTATGGAAATGTGTATTTAATGTATCTAGCTGTAGCCACAGATCAGCCTATTCCTACTGCCTGATCAGCTTGGCAACAGCTTTTATCCAACACCTGAACTGGGATTCGGTGGCCTGATCATGGAAGCTTACTGGCACTCAGGCACCATGGAGTACCTGGCCAGGTCTCCAGATACTGGTGCAAAGGGCTGCAGGTCCTCCTGAGTCCCGCACCCTCTCTGTCAAGGCATCTTAGATGGATGTCTGAATTTTGGGGAAAAGCGACCCTGGTACTTCAGGTCTCAAAAGTACCGCTGATATTTGGAAAATGTTACAGTTATTCCAGAGTAACATTTTGTCCATCTAATACAGGGGGGCTGAGTCTGTGTCTTTGTGCAGTTACAATATGAGACAACATTAGTTTTACCAGAATCCAGATATCCAAAGTGAAAGGACGGAGCAGACACACTGACAAACATGAGAAGATAAAAAGAAGATAAAATACACAAGCTAGCTGCTATATTCATGAAGCACAAGCTCTTTACAGTTTCCAGAAAACAGAGAAAGCAGAAGAAAGGCTAGAGTATCAGACCCGTGGCTTTGCCAGAGTCGTACTTTTTGTTTGTATCAGTCTTTAACTGGTTGGTGCCATAGCTCTCTATACAGCAGAGAGAAAAGGGATTATGTTCACACTCCCTAGGAGGCTTCTGATGGTTTCAAGAGGCAAGAACAGCCACTGTTGTATATTCACTCCTCCAGCAGCACTTTGTAGGAGGAAAGATTTCCCTTGTGTGCTTTTCAGTTTTGACTTGTATACCTTCCACTTCTCAACAAATGTATCTATAACTGCTCATAGCCTTTTTACAGCACAGGTGCCATAACAGCAGCATGCTTCCTGATCATTTAACAAAGTTATGGGCAGCAATTTAAGCACTCATAACTGTCAGCAAACTTGGGGAGGGGTACTGGATTATTTCATGGTTGTGACACTTGATGGAAGGGATAGAAATGTTTCTTCTTTTCAATAGAAGTTCATTTCTGCAGTTGCTGGTGGTATAGATCAGGACTTTCCAGGACAAAGTTCTCAAACCTGAACAGCTTTTCAAAGCCAACATGCAATTCAATTCAAAGACATTTAATACAAGCAGTTGTTCAATTAATCATATCTTGGAGCACCAACACCTTTAATAAAATTAATAAATAGGCATCCCATGGCAAGCAAGATTAAATTACTTTTTTTTTTTTCCCTAATAAGACTCAGATAATGTTATATTATGTGGCTAAGGGAAAGGAACTTTGCCTCAAATTTCAAAGTGGTGAATCTCAGGTTAATTCTGCTAATGGCAGTTAACACAGATGGCTAAAAAGAGTAATTATCTTCTTTAGCTTTCTACCACCTGCCACAAGTGAACTGTTTTCTTTAATTGCTCAGAATTACTCTTAATCACACAAAACAGATACTTAAATCCTGGTCACATATTGCAACTCAAGAGCAAGATTTTAACCCTAAGCATGTGACTGAAGAAATTACCATCATGAGCAGCAGCACAATGCAGGCTGTGTGCTGTGACAGTTGAAAAGATTAATCCTTTCTCTTCCAGGTAGGAGCAAAGTTTGCAGGCTAATCATAAAAGTCCTGTAGTCTAATCCAAGTCATTACTGGAGCAACCAGAAGGCTATATCCACATTACCAAGGAAAAAATCACCCAATTTCTAGCAAATGGTCACTTTTAAAAGCCACAAAATCAAATGAGTAAGTCATTTTAAAAAATACTTACTCGACAACTTAAAGATGCAATGTTAAGTATATCTGAGTGATGAGTCAAGGGTTTTTGAGGTTCCTAAAGACATATTTTAACAGAGATAATAATCCCATTTCCTTTGAGGAAACATTTTAAATGAAATTGATGTTGGGCATCTAAAAATCCCAACATGACACCTTTTGGAACTTTCTGGCTATATTGTGTTTTATAAGAGCCGTTCTGGCCCCCCCACCATTCAGAGGTGATGCATTTCTGGGAAGAAACAGTAAACCTTCCCTTTCTCCTTTACCTGTGTTCTCGATGTCTGAACTAAACAAAGACAAATTCAGACTGTGGAACTGAGAGGCCATCTATTTCATTCTGCCTACTGGCAGGAAAAATCATCTTTAAGCTGTATCACCACACTAAGCTGAAAAAGCTCCAGTGCAAATCCTGAGTTTTAGATAAAGTGATTAAAAGAAAGGAAAAACACGCCAAACTTATTGTGCCATGAATTGCAAAGTCAATAATTCTCCATCACCATTTCTCCTAAATTTGTTAGAGAAAGGTCCCAACACAAGGGAATATACACCAGGTGGTAAGAGGAAAATGAACTCTCTAAGTTTAAATGAAAACCAAAACCAGGAGCAAACAGTTTCACCTCTCAGTATGAAATCCTTGTTCTCGGTAGGAGTGATCTGTGCTGTATGTAATACAACTTTTTGAGAACACGTATTGTTTTTCAAAAACTATTCCATGATTTTGAAACGAGATAAACTCACAAACACTGTGGTTTAGTGTCTTTGTGCTTTCACAGCTTTGTACCTTCCGATGTGTGAGCGGCAGGGGGAAACACAGACCTGGAAAGCAGCCCTTGTGTTTTTTTGGATGTTTTTTCACCAGTCTGAGGAGAAACAGAGACCTAAAATACGAAATTAGCACTGGCTGATAAACTCCACAGAAAAGTATGTCTAAACTTGATCTTTATGGAACATCATTATCTGTGGCACTAAGCTGGGTGGCAGGGCTCATCGCTGCGCTCCAGCTTAGTGAGAGTTTCTGTTATTTATAACTGCCTTGAGGGAGTCTGCCTGCCGCTTGTAGGGCAGCCTCAGCTGTACGGCACGGCCATGAGTAGGTGTGAGAAAAAAGGGTCTGACTGCATCATTTCCCCTGTGTATTTATAACCACAGCAGGGAATGCTGGAGCAATAATAGTATTTACCTTTGTTACTAGGTAAATAACAAACTATTATTGGACAATTATAGCAAAGGTCAAGGTCCGCTTTTTTTTCCTTCTCTTTAAGAAACATGCTTACTGCTCCTAGCTTCAGTTAAGAAGTGCTTTCCCTAAAGTAGTGTTTCAAGCATTTGAGAGTACCAGAGCTTATGACACTAACATAATTTAACTGTAAAAGATACCATTTTTTCAGTGCAGCTTGCTGAAGTTTCCTTATTATCATCTGGCTCCAGCTTTAATATGTTTGTTACAATAGTAATAATAATACGAGTGCATAAAATGTAGATATTTTCTTATAAATACTGTCAAAAGGACAATAGGTTTTTATAATCAGCTCTGGCGCTGGCCAACGATCGCTCGCTGTGTTTTGTTGCTGGTGGTGCACACTGCTCTCAGGAAATGAAAACAACTGCAGGCAGAGGAGAGATTAAATGCAATCAGAGCATCGCTGTACGATAAGTAACGGGCTGTCTGAGTTTTAATGGGCTAAATAGGGTAATGTGTTTAGTTTGGTAACCACAGAGTTTAATCAAGTATTTTTAAATTTTTAAACAGGAAATGGCCTTTTCTCCAAAGGATATACATATTTGCAGTGCATAAATCAGCTCCTGAATCATGCGGATCCTGAGCTCAGTCCTTACTCTGCCATTAACTTGAACTCTTTTTCTGAAGAAACTCCCGGTTGTTCTGCTAGTGTCATGTGATTTGACGAGGTGCTGCTGCTGGTTTTCCAGTGGTTTGTTCCATTCAAGGTCTTGCTGTTTCTCCAAGCCATTCTCAGGCTGTGGATTAGCCACAAAGTTCTTCCCTGGGGTTACTGCAGGGACCTGGGTGCTCCCTGGGTGCTCCCTGGGTGCTCCTGGCCACCTGTTTGTCCCAAGACCTCATGGGCTGTGCCCTGGTGCGCAGAATGCTGTCCCCACCAGCTCAGCCCACGCTGCCAGCAGTGCTGTAAACTCATGTTTCTCCCCTTTCATTTCTAGACCTTCCCCAAAGTGTGACTCTGCTTGGTCAAGCCAAACCGGAAAGGTTTAGAGCCCCACTGCATGGGTGTCCCCAGCTTCGGCTGACGTTGAGGGGGATGGGCACACAGTAGGTGGCTTTTTTAACACTGTACGCGTGCCAGGTTTTAGACAAGGTAGCATGTAGCTATGACAGCTGTCTTTTAAATTATGCAGAAGAACAAACTGAGGACAAGCGTAACTGAGCAGTGGCTCCTTACAGGAATCTGCCTAATGCAGCAGAGTTTATTCCTCCAGAAAGCACAGATATGATACCATTTTGCAATAAAACCAGGTAAAAGTGGAGGTGCATGTATTTTCTGACATGCTCGCTGGATATCATGATATAACTGCCTGTCACCAAACATGAAATATGCACATACACTCACACGCATCTCTCTGTTCTGAGATTACTGATAACTTATCCTTTCCAAAATGAGACAGAAAATTTACAAAACATGTAGTGTTAATATACCCACTCAATGAACAGTTTTGAAAAATCTAGTTCATAAATTATGTATTAAGGCAGCAGCTATACACACGTGCACTGACAGGATATGATTGTGACAAAGGCAGCTATCTTTTCAAAAGGTAGGGGACATTAAAACACTGCTGAATGGCAAGCAGAATTGGGAGCCTTTCACAAAATTTAATCAGGGACTGTTCTGGAAGCTAAAAGACGAGTGCTGGGAGTCCCATTCTCTCCAAAGAATCAGATGCCTCAGTCTAATCCACATACAAATCCCTGGTTTACATGCAGAGGATCCCCACAGGCTATTGGCTGTGGTACCTCATGCACAAGAAATATTTTCAGTATTAAAGCTTGAATTTAGGGGAGTTTTATTATCCGAAGTTGGTTGTTTTTTTTTTTTTTTCCTAAGTCAAAACAAAATTAAATTAAACTTACTGCAAGGAAGAAACTCTGAATGCAGAGATGGAAAATATTTGAAATGCTTTCAAGTAAACACTCAAACTAAATGGAAAGTGTTTGAAATGTTCCTGTGTAAGCTATGGGAAAGGCTTCCTGGAGCATGCTTTAGTTGGGGAAGACATACCAGATGCATTAAAACTAAAGAAGAAAAAGAATCTAGCTCTGAATTCAGCATTACTGTGATTCTGAATGTTTCCTAATGACATACACATGTAATGTAATCAGCTTTCACACTAAAAATTAGAAACTGCTTGAAAACATTTAAAATAAATGATAGCAGGGAAACAGATACGCATTAATATACCAAAAAAATCTTAAGAACTTTATGATTTTTAAAAAGCAGGAAATGGTGAGTTTTAAAAAGTGCACCCATATTTGAGCTAAGAAAACTGTATTTTGGAAGATAACCTTTTCTAGCTGCTGTGTTCATTGGCATTTGTTTTCTGTTCATTTGCTTCCTCAGTACTGTCTTCTGTGGTATCATGCCACCATGACCAAAGTGACAGACTTTCGTCTCTGCTGGATTAATCAGTGTGTTCTTTGATCCATAACATATGCTCCTGGTAGACATTTAGAGTCAACATATTCAAGATTTGTGGTCTGGCAGTTCAGTGCCTGATGCTAGCCTAGCTGACAGACAGTTTAAAGTATTTAATTTTTTTTATTTGAGACTGTCTTTCATACATAATAGAACTTAAACAATGGAACAAAACACGTATTGTTATACATTTGGGTTAATATCTTTGCTGAGAGCTTCCCTTTTTTCTGGCACTGAGAGGCTGCCAGACAAACCTCCCACCCGCACAGGCACCGGCTGTGCATTTTCCTGCACATCATATGCACGGCGTTCCTGGAGTTGTGGTCAGGACAGAGGACACGAGCTGCTCCTGGCCCTGCTCCTGTGCACAGGACGAGGACTCAGCTGAGCTGCAGGAGCAGGTTTTGCTCTAGGAGCTGTGTGAACTTGTTAAAAGGTTGTATCAAAGGAATCTGCTAACGGCTGGGGTAACGGGGACAGAAGAAGTAGGGTGGTAACCTAAGATATTTTTCTTTAGTATCTCAATTAAATTCATTGATGAGATTCAAACTGTTTAATTATTTTTTCATTGGGAGGTATAGCACATGATTTATGGCCCAGCTACTCCTTTACTGATCGTACTGCTGTAAAATGCTGCATAATATATTGCTTTCTACTATGCCATGCGCAGATAGAAATGGCAAGTGTGAAATGGGATTAACTATCCTCAAAATAGTCTGGTCTTGAAATTACTTACACAAGGCCAGCACTGAAACTCCCTTTGACTTCAGGGAGTGCTGAATTATGTCCCCATCCCCATCTTCTGCTGCAGACAGGAACAATCCTGTCAGTGGCTGACCTGTACTGGGCCCCAAAATATGCCGTGTGGTACATAGAAGAGGAGATCGTTGTGGGTTGTTTAAAAAAAAAAAAACACCATCGTCCTGCCATGAAGAATTAAACAGAAAATGAATGGAGAAACCAAATGTCAGCTGCTCCCTTAGACTTCAAGGTTCAGGAAACTCTACTTAGTGGGAGTGGGAAAAGACTGGCAGGCTGAAATGTAAGAGAATAATTGTATTATAAGAAGATTATGGAAGATTATTTTTCTTGTGGGCCCCAGATTTCTGCAAAAACAATCCTGAATTGCATCCTACAAGGCAAAATGAATTCACCCATTCCTCTAAATGACAGGGTTCTATTAACTGCACATTCATTTGGTGTGCTCAAAATTAAAAACGGGCTCACATTACAAAACGTTACATGCATCTTTCTTTGATTTGACAACATGGAGCTCGATGAGATTAACAATGTGGCAGCTCATAGCAAGAAAAAAAATAATTGTTTTTTCAATATACAACTCCCATAATAATTCAGAAATCAATATGCATCCTCAGAGAATTTCCCCCAGCAGAGGTTTGGAGAAAGCAGGGTGGCCTGCCTTCATTTCCTTATGAATGTGGAGCTGCTGGAGCCTTGGCTAGCCTGACTTCTTTTTTTTTTTTTTTTTAATGTTTAACTATAACCACTGGGACTGGAATCATAGCTTCTAGTGGCCTGGTATGAATATTAATAAGACACTGGGCCATGGAGTTCCTTGCTGAATTTGACAGTTTAAAGGATCAGTTAGTTAATTAGAAGATGACATGGCACATCGCATCCCTTGGCTCCATCCTGCCTTCTGTCTCCTCTTTTCATTTTCTTTTTTGACATGTTAGATTACATCATTACTTGTAGTTTCACTTGTTAGCCACACCATGAAATGAGAATATTTTAAGCTTTAATTATTGTGATTTCTGTCCTCTGCTAAGAACATGAAACTCAAAGAAAGCACACAGAACTTGAATTTCAAAGACTTAGGAATATGTGTTTGGCAGCTTATAACCTGCTAAATACAGCCAACGAACAGGAAAGGATTTTAAATAGCGAAGAAAATCATGTTGATATCATATTGGCAACTAAGCTATTATTTTAAGCAGGTGCCCCATTGTCTGTGCTTTGTTTGTGAGTTGTTTGATGCTCTCATAGGTGCATTTCTCAGTAAGCTGAAGTCTCTTCCCCCCAGCCATGAATTGATTGTGCCTCTAGACATGTCCATGCAGTCCAGTATGTTCATTCCACTGCACCATCTTAAAAAAATGTGTGAGTTTTCTATCCTCATCATAGTCAGAAGAGACAAAAATAGTTTGAACAGAAAGCATGGTACTGTGAAGCAGCCCTCATTTTCAGGAAAGAGCAAGGGATAGCAAAGATGGGCAGCGGATAATAAGTTTCACTGAAACATTTACATATTCCTCAACTGTACCTGATACCCTGAAATAGACAAGCCATAACCCAAAACGTAAAAAATTAACCTGCAAATCACAGAGTAAACCCTAAAAACTTTAACATTTTATAGCCCGGTGTCTTACTGCAGTTAGCCATCAGGACAAAAATTTGGAACATGCAACAATACTTTGGAAGAACCAAAATCATTTACTTTGCGTATGACTAGACGATCTTGTTAATTAATACTTGTCTTCTAAGTCAATGTTCTGTGTGTGAAATTCTTATCAAGGATGTTGGTCTATTCTTACAGAGTAAACAAAGGAAATATGCGCATCTCACTTTCTTCATAGGTTTACCAGAAAAAGAGGACTCTGCAGGAGAATCTGATTTCAGTTCCTGCACTGTGGAAAGCCTACAGCTGTAGGGCTTCCTTGTAAATTATAAGATTAGTGGGTGTGCCAATAGGAACGAGCATTTCTGGGTTATTATTGGCATTCATCACTGTGTCTGCCGGTGTTCTTTCGCTTTTTTTTATCAAACATTTATATTTTTGTATTCATTTCAATATTACTTAATCGATACTGTTTCTCAGAGTATGTATTTTGTATTTTGAGGGAGGAAATAGCAGAGGAGTTATATCTACACAATAATTCTGTGTAGTTAGCCAATGCAATAACCTGTGTAGGTAATTTATTCTTTTCATTACAATAAACACGTAACGTACCATTGATTCACTGGGCTGCACAAAAATACAGTGCTAATAACAAGTGGAAATAGCTTCCACCATCATTTCAGATCAAGCTGGATCAAGTCAACTCTGGGAGGAACAGCACTGTGAGTTTTGCAGTCTCCAGCAATGAACTTTACTCATTGTGCTAGACTTGCTTGTTCAAAGTGAGCCAAGTTAGGTGTGAGAAGTGTGCTTCCTGTGTTAGAGAAGGGACTGTGCCCTCCGACTGTCCATTATCAAGTCAGTGTTACCACAATAGGATTGATTTCATAATGAAACAAGAAATGAACGGTGTAGCTGCAATTTCATAGGCTGGCAAGATTATATTGTAAACAGTATGAATGGAAACCAAACACCACACTAAATTGTTGGTACATTTTATACACTGAACAATAGATAATTCTGAGCTCACTACAGGACTACAGGACTTCAGCCATTCTCTGTGTTCTGTATTCGGAAGAAGACAGCTACAAGATCACGTCTCAGTTGGCACTAGGAAAACACAGATGAAGTTCACAGCACTGGCACAGCCTGTCTCTGTGACTGCAAACCACCTGAGTCACCATGAGCCTCAGCCACTTGTCTCCTACCCCACGTCTGATCTGTTCTGGCCGTGCTTTGCTGAAGCAGAGACGACTGCTGCTTCATGTGTGCAGGACCCAGCGCAGCCCTCAGTCGCTGCTGCCCCCCTCTGTGCCCAGTGCTGGAATTATCACACAGACCAGTTCTGGAGCTAATGCCCATCACCTTCACTGGAAATGCAGCTTTCCCGACTTTAAAGACAAGAAATGAACACTTACGTTTCCTTTGTTCATAGAAGCCTTAAATTCCATTTCATTCAAGGTCTTCTCATGTTCTGGGTCTATTCTGGTCAGGACCTCTGGCTGAGAATTAGAAATTGGATTCCTTCTGTGTACCTGAACCTGGAAATGAACAGAAAGTCAAAAATATCAGCAACTTTTTTCATATTGACTGCCATTTACCATTAATACTTAATATTCTCACATATCCTTTTCTTCAGATGGTTGATGTAAAACCTAATGAACAATAGATGGCATTCCTCCTGTTTTGCTCTGTTTCAGTTTAAGTGTGGGGCAGTACAAACAGAGAAATGGAAGTTAACATTATTTCAAATAGAAAAGGCTTAAAATTCATAATATGAATATAGTTGCTAAAATACAAAACTAAGTGAAGACTATGATACTTAGCAGGTCTTGGCAGTTTCTGACCACGTTATTATTAAGTATTATTTTGCTGACCCTAAAGGGAGTTCATCTGGAGACGTTAAGGTCAAAGAGTAGAAGCATTTGGACACAGTCAAATGGATTTTACACCTTTGTCTCTTTCTGACATCACTGTTTTGCTTCAGCAAACTGCCTAATATCAGATATATCCTATTGGCTACCTTTCTAAATCACTTCAATTTTCTTTGTCCCTGGGCTACAGTTATATGATCGGGATCCAAAGCTATCACAGACTGTGATATACTATTTTACTTGCTCATTTGTATTAGAATGAACTTTATTAGCTTTTGGGCACGTGTCTATCAGTTTTAAAGATTAAGTATTATGTCAATAGTCTCTATGCAGCATTCAAGTACACTTAGTCATTTTGCCTGCTATTAAAAGAGTATTATCGCTTTTACAGAAAACATTTTTATTTTAAAATGAACCATCACTCACAGCAGCCTGTGCTTACCAGTGTTATCCCTCTAAAGTGGTATTTCACTGCAAAAGCAAAGTGGAGATAGAAGCTCTGTAAGTAATTTTAGATTTGACAGCGCATGAACCTTGTAAACACAAGTACATAACTACCCATCAACTGTACACATATATTCTTTCATGATCTGCTTTCCTCCTTTAAATATTCTTAATTTTCTATGTAATGTTCTTGTGACTGTGCTAACAATGATCACAGTGCTTTTACCATGGAAAGCAGACACTTTGTGCAGCCTTAACTTTGTCATTCTTCTTAAATAGAATGTATCTAGTTAAATCACCTGTAAAAAATTACAGAGACAAGCTTGGCTGTTCCGCTATCAAACCCAGGAAATCATAGATACTTTTTGAGGGGAAGCTGAGGTTTCTTCTAACACAGATGAAGCTTTTAGAGCACAAATCCAGTCTGTAATCAGATTTTCTCATTTCCTTGCCAGGCTTCTATACTTCTGGTTTTGTGGTTCTTAGTGGCTGAATACATCTTGTCACAAAGGGGAAAATGGACGAGGACAGCGTGCCCAGGATTTGAGCTGAAGTACAGCTGCTCACAGTGTCATCTCCCTCCAGGTGCCTCACTCAGGCATTGCTAGGTTGGAAGTATTGCAGATGGTGCCTTTGGAACTGGTTTATTAATATGTGAAAGAGCATTTCTTTTTTGATCAGTTCATTCTCTGTCCTCAGTAGCTAAAGCCCTGTTTCACCCACTCCATCACTGTGTCTGTAAATCCAGCGTGTACATCCTCTGCTTCAGGGATCACCTTCTGTCTTAATCTCTGACCAACGCCTCTTGGCACGGTGGGAACAGACACCTGGACAGGCAGCCCACAGGAGGTTTGTAGCCCATCGGTCAGCTCTCAGCATCCTTATTCTCTCCATCACAAGGTCTCAGTGTTAAACAGTTAGGCACCCTGTTCTGACCTCATCATTCATCATTCATCATTCTTCATGAAGACTGAGTTAACCCAGTAGAGTTCTCTGTTCTGTGCTGGCATTGCATCGCCTACAATGATGTTGCTCTGATTTTCCTGTAACGTTGCTGTCTTTAGTGCCTTTCTCAAGTGGCATGAATTAAGGAGATATCAGACTTCTTAAAGAGCTTAGAGGACAGAAAAGTTCCTTCAATGGTTTAACAATAAATATCATTTCATTTAAGTTACTTCTGAGAATTGGAACTCTTTCAGAGAAGCTAAGTGGAGCAAATAGGGATCTCAAGACAGCAACATAACTGATGGGAATAAAGCCAACGTTTTACATTTGCTTTCACATCCTCTCTTGTGGTATGTTTTAGTTAAAATATTTTGGCTCCAATCTTGAAGCTTCCAGTGTATAGGCAGATTGCTATGCCCATATGCAAAAATTTGCAGAATTGAGATCTTTTTGCTGTTATATTTTGAGTATGTATTTCATTTTTGTGCCTGCACAATATCCCAGAAAATCCTGATTTGCTTTTAGTTATTCAACAAATGACTTTTTGGAAGGGCATTTTTAAAGTAGATCCACATTAATTAACTGTATTATTAAGAATCAAACACTTCACAGCTATCAGTGGATTGTAGTATTGAGAATTTGCACATAAACACAGGAAAAGAGAACTCAGTTGGAGCACTTTCTCAACAAAGAGGCACTCAAGCATTCATAGAGGTAACCCAGTGGCTCTAATTAAAAGGCACCCTAAAACACTTTAAAAATTCCAGATACTTTAAAGTCCAGTTGTGTAGCACAAACAGTTTTCTTTCACACCACTCTGTGTAATCATAACCCATACTGTTTCCTGACTTCTGTTTATATAACACATGAATGTGAGAATTATTTATAAAGTCACAGCTGCGCTCTTTCCTAGCCTTTGTTTCTCTCAAGTCTTAAATATTTGTAAAAATAAGAAAAGTAATTAAAGTATTGATGCTTTAAGCAAACATTTCCACAATCATGCTGCTTAAATAGGAATCGTTTGTTTAAACAGAACTTGCTAAGTCTATGTACAAAAATACAATGTTAAATAGTTACTACATACTAACAAAGCCAACTTGCATTTAAAGAAACAAAACAAACAATGCCAAACCGTTACTGATATTGCAGTCAACCGCTCAAACATTAGGAACTCCCAGAACTGAGTGCCACGGTTTGGTGTTTGCCCAGATCTGTGAAGTAGCAATGTGCCATCTGCTCCTCACACAAAGGACATGAGTTTGTTCTTGCTGGTGGGAACTGCTGTCTAAGAGCCAGCACTTGGCAGCGTAAGTCCTTCCCCTTGACAAGCTGGCAGCGAGTGCTTTTAGCCTTTGAGTTCCCTAATAATGTTCCCCTCCAGGGTGCAGGTCCCTCCTGAGTGCTTTATTTCCCTCTTTATTCTGACTCACCAGCCCGTGCACATGGGACACCTCAAGTGCATAGGTCTTGTGCATTCCCTTTGTCTGCCAACACCTGACAGGCTTAATCGTAAAATAAATCAAACATTTAAGTAGCAAAATTTAAACTAGGCTTGTAGTTACAAGCTGAGGGACTGTAGGTTGCAGCTAAGACAAACACAAAAAGCAAAAGCAGTCGGTAGGCTGGGACAGGATTCCCTCCAGCCATCAGCCACAACCTGCCTGGAGCATCCTGTCTCCTGGAGAGCAGAGCAGCACCCTGCCATTCGCGGTGGCCCTTGCACTCTGGACGCTTTCCATCTTCAGCTCCTTGGAAATTAGCTTCTGGAGACAAAAGCAAATGCCTGATAGTTGGGGCCAGATATCTTGGTAAAAGGGATTTTGCAGACTTGGTCACATGTAATCAGTCAGGGAGCAAGTAATCTAGATAAATGCTAATGAAAGCTCTTCCTGGCACCTTGTATATTCAAAGGCTATTTCCTATTGTTCCTGGTCAGCTGGCTCGCTAACTTCCCATTCAGCTCGGATTGCTCAGATTCAGCTGGGACCACTATAATATTCATATTACATGTGATGTTAGACGGTCTCTATGCCTACGTTTTGCTAAGCTCATTATCTGTGCCATGCTGGCAAGACCACACATGACACATTGTTAACACAGATGACAGCTCTGGTGACAAGCTGCCTTATCTGGACAAACCTAGGAAGTAGCTTTACCTCCAGCACATCCTACACGTTCACTAGTTTTCTGTGACACCCAGCCTTCCTTGCCTGTGTATGCACGTTACAAAGCTATTGCAGCAGTCCAGGTGGCTTTTTCATGGTGCCTGGGTCCAGCAGTGAGGACCACTGCACCTCTTTGGTTTTGTTGTCCACTCCTGAACCTCACAAAGAGCAATTAGGAAGCAGAACTGAAATGCAGGGACCTCTTTGTACCTTCTGGCATCATCCACAGAGTTGGTTCATCACCAAAAAAATCTTATAAGAATTAAACCAAGAAGTTGTAGCAACTTTTTACTGAGAACGTGCAAACTGCAGCAGCTGAAAAGCTGACTAAATGTAGCAACTTTCACAGGGACAGCACCAACCATCTCTGTGCCAAACTTGAAATTCTTGTTTCAAATTACGCTGATACGAAAACCTTCTCAAAGAAAACATATGCAGAATTTCTTAACGTGTGCGGGCAGTGTATTTTTTCCTGTACTCTTACTCTTGGAAATGACTGCAGCACTACGGCTCAAGTGTGCCTTTAAAAGCAAAAATCCGCCTTGGACAATGCCCAGAATAGAAGTTTTCAGCCCAAATGCTTGAAGTTTGGCAAAGTACCATAAAAAACTAGGCTATACAAACATGAGACAGTGCACAGTTTCTGTCCATGAGATGAACAGAGAAATCTGAATCAGATTTCAATAATGGCAAACATCTCCGTTGAGCTAGCCACTGCCCTGGCTGTCAGGGTGCCTTATTTACCACAGCAACAGCACAACAAAGGCGGGCACACCACCGGGCCGGGCCGCTTGCTGCTGAGCAGCGTGCTCGCCCGGTGAGCTGAGGAATCCAAAGCATCACACACGTGGGAGAGCTCTGCTCTGACGTCATGACAAGTCTTCCGCTGCACTTATTCTCCTGGCCCGATGTACGGATTATCGTTCTGAATCAGATGAATCTTTCTGAAAACAGATTGCTACTGGTCTCGAGGGTGGTTGCTGGATATAATGGAACATTATCTCTTACACTCTGTTACATCGCCACAGAAAAATACTAAGCGGGTGCATTTCTATTGAAATTGCAGTGAAAGTATCATTTCCATTTTATTTCTCGTCATATCCAGCTGCATGCTGCTTCTGAGAAAAATCCCTGGCTGAACCCAGGCACCTGAACTTTTTTTTTTTTTTTAACTAAGTTCAATTATCATCATCTTTCCCGCTTTTAGGGAGCACTAGCTCCCTTAAGCAGGAGCTTCCCAGTTGTTCAAGATGTGCAGCCACCAGCTGTCCCCCAGCTCTGGAGGTGTCCCCAGCACGCTGCTGTACAGCCGTGTGCCTAACAGCAAGAGCCTGAATCCTTCTTCAGCAGAGAGGGCCAGCAATAAGACCTGGGCAATCTGTCTTGCTGTAACCTTAAAAGTTGCTATCACAGCAGGAATCTCATGGGAGAAGCATCACAGGGATGGAGCCCCTATCTGCTTTTGGAGGCTTGGCAGGAATTTGAAAAGATTTCCCTTCTTTGTTTCACTGAGGTGGGTAGACTGCTGCCAAAACACATTCCCTGGAGTGCAGGGATCTCTAGGACCCTTTCTTCTCACAGTCTCTAGTAAAGTCTGGCATGAAAGCATATGCGTGGTGTGAACTGCATTTCTGTGGCTGATATTTTAATGCAAATTGTGAGGCAGTACAATTGGAGCAATAGCTGGGCATCCTGCAGCAAGGTACCCTGCACTGAGTTTGGGCATAAAAGCTGCACGTGGTCCTCATGCAAAATGTCCACTGAACTCTGCTCATCAGGTAGATAACCACACCGTGAGGTCCAGGCCCTCTGCCATGAAACGCCTATATCTGAACTGCACTTTTCACCCCATTCTTATGTTATTCTGGCTTCTTTTCTTTATAGCAGAATGAATTGAAATAAAGATTATAAAAATGCACACTTCCTGAATGTTTAAACATTTGGAAAGAGCACGGTCAATCCAAAGTCAACACAAGGCAGTGTTTCCTGCAGGCTGGGAACTAGCCAGAAAGCTTACACTGATGGGTGCTTCTCTAGTTCATTGGGCAGTTTGCTAATGTTTTATGTTTTACATCTATGGCATAGGTTTAATGTGGATCAGGGCACTCAAATATCGAATAGTCATACGTGCCATACTATTGTATGCCTTTTTTGTAATCCGGTAACATTTAGAGTTCTAATAAAATAGGGACAGTCAGCAGCATGGATGGCCATTTTTCAGTTGGTATAAATATTAATCTAAAGCAAATCTATAAATATTAATCCAATGCGCTCTTTATTTTTCCTAAATCCACATACATTAACCAGTAACTTCTCTACTGCTCTGTAGCCAAGTCCTGATGGCTGTATGTAGGCTTTCAGGGATAGGGATGGCTGTGTTATGTTTGTTAAATTCCTAGTTCAGTCATCTCCTGCTATAAAACCGAGCCTCTCAGAGGCCACCACAGTATGAGACCAAAATAAATGCTACTGAGCACATTCAGCTTTGCCACAGCCACTGCTGAGTTGCGTGCCATTAGATTCATTGCTCTGTGACTTACATTTAAAATGCACTTCTAGTCTGCTTAAATATGTTAAGAATTATCCTGAGGGACCATAGTAAAATGTAGTCATGTTTATTTGTAATTGCTACAAAATGGTTTACAAAATTGTTAGTGTCTTTTATTATGCCTGCTGCTGAAGCACTTGCCTGTTAATTAGAGAAATTTCAGCTGTCATAGTTGGCAATTATAGCTTCTGTATCACTGTCTGTTATGAATAGTCAATGAGAGCTGATTAATATGCATGAGTAGCAGTATATAGTGTGCGCATCGGAGCACAGTACGGCAGCCGGAGCGCAGCAGCAGAGGGAGTGTTGTGTACTGCCAGGGAGAGGGCGAGCTCCACAGAAAGAGCACGGCTGCTCTGCAGGTTCTGTGCGATACCGCTGTGAGCTGCTCCAGGCCAGCCGACCCGCCTAGGTGTTTCTGAGGATATCTGCATGCATGCTTGTTAGCAGAGGTTTCTGTGGCTGCACTGCTGAATAAGGAAGATTTTTTTTCTGCCACTTGTTTAAACATGGGATGCAGTTTGTGCACTCTACAGAAGCAAGAAGAACAGTACAAATTACTGTATGAAGTTTGTCAGGTAAAGCATTAGATTTCATTTCTAAAAGCAAATGTTCTCTTGTAGGCTTGTGACCACTGTTAATGACAGGGAAGAGGGAATACCAAAAATTGCTTATACAAGTGGAAATGAAAGGGTCTGTTGCCTTACTTGATGTGTGTAGGATAATGATTATGTTTTTACCTTCCCATTACACTTGCAGAACATCAAACATTTAAATGTATACTATTATACATGAAACTTTTTTGCAAAACTTTATGTCAAGAAATAGGACACTGCTTTATTTCTCTGGCATGTATTAGTAACATTTCTTGAGGAGGGTCACGGCTTGGTCACACTGAGCAAGTTAGGAGAGACAAGGGCAGTGATTAATGCTCAGAAGGTTTTGTCTCGGCTTGCAAGTACACACAGACACTTCTTTCTGTGCCATGCATTCATTCAGTGCTGAGTCTGGTCTTTAAGTGGCTGCTCCTGCCAATGTAAGTTTATGTCCAGTTCTTGCACATCTGTGTATAGGAATATCAGCTAACAAATAGCTGGAATTGACAGCAGATGAAAACTAACATGCTGCAGACCATTATACGTCCAATTATTCATGTTAAGCATCTGATAAGTTTTCAAAAATGTGATAACACACCAATTTCTATTATAAAAATGCCATTATCTATGCTTCTGTATTTCCTTCTGTTTGCATGGTTTTCATCTCTGTAACTTCTTGCTTTGTTACATCTGAATATAATTTTGACCAGAACAGTGTGATGGAACCAAGTAAAGCCATGGCCAGGTATGTAAGGGACATACTCTTACTGAGCTCTTGAAAGAACCACAGGCAGATGGCTGATGGTTATCCCCTGAAAACACGAAGTGCAGCAAGCACTCCAGCTAAATAGAAAATACCCAGATCACTCAAACTGCACTTTACTACTTTGCCATTCCTGGTGCAGTTTAGAACGCGTGACAATTGCCAGTGACACGAGGACTGAGGCGGGTGACATCTCCCAGCGCTGCCATGTGTTTGTTTGCCAGCAGAGGGTATTGCTCAGCACTGGAACCCCGGGCTCTTCGCTGTGCTGCTACCTGTGTTGGATCACAGATACTGGTGGTGCTGACAACACAGTGAATAATATATGTGTTTGGTATGTCATGCTAGTAGGGAAGCGATTAAATTTTAAACACAGTTTTGATCTAATTCCCACTCGCTCGCCCAAAAGACACTGTTGCTTTGTGGAGGAAAAAAACTTGTGACAGCAAATAGGAAGACACGCTTACTGTCATTTCTATTTATACTAACTCACTTCCACTTGCTAAGCTGCTATGCATGTGATGATGGGAAGAATTTCAAAGAACGATAATCAGATTTCTTGGACATTTTTCTTTACTGAGAACTGGCTTCAGAGGCTGCCTGCACCAGCAGACGGTGCCAGTTACTGTCGCTGTGTGCCCTCAGTTCAGACCACGCAGTGCCTGCTGCAATAGTAACTCATCCCCCAAGGTCGCCAAGTTTTCATGCAGTCTGGGTTTGATGGCTATCAGAGAATCACATTCAGAGTTCAATAACCAGAGCAATAAATTATAACTGTTTTAATTGTTTAGGAAGCTTGTGCAATTTTTGTTGTGTAATGAAGGAAGCAGAGAACCTTTGCAACTTACTGATATCTCAGAACAGATGCAGGGCACCATTCTTTAAATACATGTCCTTAAAATCAGTCACAGAAACAGTCCTTGTGATATCTGAGATGACCAAACTATCTGGTGCTGACCGCATATGCAGCTCCCTGGCAGGGGTTTGGATTTAGAAATCAACCTACGAAGTCTTGCAGGCTCGTTTCTGCCTTGGGAGCAGCTCAGTGCACAGCAGCAGTGATTAATGCTGAGGGCGAGAGTCCTGTGGGGAAACATGCTTGGAATACCCCCTGCTCCCACAGGAGTGAAAGGTGCATGTAATCCTATAAAATTAGGATTTCTAACATAGTAAGATCTGAATTATTTAAGGCTATAATCCCTGATTATTCCAGAACACAAACTATTTTGCAAAATTATTTTAACAGCATAGTACTTTGATTTCTCTGTTTCGCAGGGTAGATGGGAGGGAGTTCTATAGCTTAGGGATTATGTCCAGATAATTAAATGTCACTATAACTATGAAAATGAATCCTCAAAAAACTTGAAAGCAATCACTAAAAATTTAATGGTAAGGGAGTTGAAGTGCCATTTTCATTTGAAATACCAGGATATAAAAGATAAAAGTTTTAAAACATGTTAGCAGTAATACCTCTTACAGTAGGTTTTAATTTGCATCATCCATGTAACCCTGATATTGTGCCATAAGCTGACATTGCCATTCCTGACAAAACTAAAATAAACTTTTTTCAAAGTCTGAGTTAGATAAAATTTACATAATTTGGTTTTAGGAAATATTGAGTATTGTTACAAATAAATCTCCTTAACCTTATTTTTAAAAGGTTAATGACTCTGAGGCGCAGGAATTCAGAAAACACTTGCGAGAATTAATAATAGTACATAGCAGCACTTCCTCTATTAGGCCAAGAGCTTTAGTGTGGCTGGGAAAATAATGCTTCAATAAAATACAATTCCAGAAGGTCTGGTACATCTGGCTCCGTAAGTCCTCATAACAGAGAGCACAAAGAGGATCAAATATACCAGGGCTCAGGCTTTATCCCTTCCTCATCCATAGATAATTCAAAGAGATCCTCTTCATTAAGGGCTTTGGCACATTGCCTACAATTTCTTTTTGGGCCGCTGTGAGCTTAATGATGCAGAACAATGGTCTTCCCTCTTGTTGAACACATACCTTATTGTACCTTTAATCACATAATAAAAAGCAAATTAAGACACCTAGTCATTAAAGGCTAATGTAGCTGTGCATATCAATGCTTTCTATTACAAATACAAAGGGGACTGTGGCAGCTTGAAATCTCGATGCAGAGCAGTGTCACTGGTGATAAGCACACTTGGGGCAGCAACATGATGCGAACACCACAGATGTATGCTGAAGCTGACTTCCCGTTGCATGCAGCATATGAAATGAAGCAGTTACATGCTATTGGAGATTGGTTTTCCAGTTACGTAGAAATTTTCTTCAGAATATTTTTGAGTTCATGAAAATTGAGGGAGAAGGGGAAGAACTTTCTTAAGAGTAAAATCATAGAGTTGGGAAGGTGTTCTAGGCCAGTTTTCCAGTTTTCTTTTTGTTCCCCAAGGAATTTCCCTACAAAGGGAAGAGCCTGTATTTCTGCTGCTGTTTGTATAAGAGCTAAAGACATTGAGAAAAGAAATCTCCACTGAAGGGAACTTACAGAAGAATAAGTCCATCTGCCTTGGAGCCTTTGAGTTTGTAAAATAAAAATAAAGATTAGGACCTCCATTTTCTGAGCATCTGTCTCACTTTAGGGCACACTTTCCATTCCTCCATCCTACTAGATTTTTCCTGTTCACATTTACACACTGAGAGGTAAGCGCACAGTGAAATCACATCCTAAATAGACATCTGAAATTTCCAAGGATAAGAACACAGGACTTCAAATTGTGTGACTCTAACTGGTTTAGAGCTGTTCCCTGGGATTCAAGATGATGGAGTTCACCCACATCTCATGATGAGAAGATATCATAGACACAACACATCAAAACTGACACTTCCAGCTGAGAAATCGTGGGCATGGGAACCAACTCCTTCCTCCAGGCTGTCCTTCCAGAATAAGGATAGAAATACTGGCAGGAAACAAGCTCACATTGCCACTGCCCTTGCTGCAGATGCTCGGAGGTCAGAAGACTTCTGCCTCCGTGATTGTCGAGCTGGTGCCTTTCACAAATACTAAAGCTCATATATAAATAAACAGTTGATGCAGTGACCTTTTAGTGTTTTAAGAACTTGAAAGCTCTGTTCACATGCTCTTGGCCTGGCAATTTCTGAGACAAGTACAATGACAGCATTGGTAGAAACAACAGTGGGCAAACTGGATTTGTTGTCATACTAGACTAAGGCATTATGTGGCCAAAGTAATATAAACACCAAGGTCAGCATACAAATTGCTGTGCAAATGAGCAGATGTAGTGATGAGGCAGTAACCAACACTGTATCTCATTTTCAACATACAGCAGCAGCACTTGTGAGGAGACTGAGGCACAAGCCAGTTGCGCTGAGCTGATCCCCGATACACATCCCTTTGCCTTTAGAATTCCATTCACATATTTAAAATTGCAAAAATTAAGCTAAAGTGATCAGGTGTTAAAAAAGACTGATTCAAGGACACAGTCTGACTAGACCTCAGCATTTCTGAGCAATTATGTTATCCCAAATTAGGGCCAAATTGGAGCTTGCCAAAGCAAAAATCTACCTTAAACAGAGATTTCTAATTGAAACTGTAAGATTGGGGGAAAAAAATAGTTGTGTCTGTATGTATGCTTTTCACAGCCTCTCTGCAGCCAGAGAATTAGTTGGTCTACATTTCAGTAGTTTTCAGTGTTAAGACTGGACTGGTTGTGCCAATTATAGTCAGCTGGTCTATTTGAAATACGCTATACGGCTTCAAATACTCTGTATGTACAGTTTCTGTACTGGAGCTGAAATTAAGATAGTGTTGAAGTTACATTCTGCTACTTTGCCACCATTAAACTTGACCTCAATAACAGTTGTGAACCTATCACACTTACTTCAAAGTAGGCATGTGTTTGCTTAAACAAGATGTTAATTCCAAGGGCTTTGTTCTATACGGGGTTTTCTACTGCTGAATTAGTTGAGCTGTAGAAAAACTCTGCTTGACAGACTGGAGACTCATAATCTTCAGAAAACTGCCCTTTAATGATTGTGGCGCCTGTCTGTGGCTCAGAAGTCCCCTTTCTTAATTAGACATTTACCAGAAACTGGCAATTGAAATTTTCCTCTTCACTTGACGATGAATAATGCAATGCCTCCGTTAGAATGTCTCTGGAAGATGCTCTTTATTGCATGTTAGAGGAATATTTTGGTCATTAAAGGAACATAAACAAGTTGTGATATGAAATAAAATGCCTTATGGTCACTTGCAATATAAATGGGTAACTTGAAGTGCTGTGCACCTGAAATATGTTACTGCTTCATAATCTTCCTAAAATCTACAGTGCCTTTCTTTACAGTTAGCAGATAAAATGCTTAACCATGCCACAGCTCTATATCTTTTTTTTATTATTTTACATGATAAATGATTGAAAAGATGGGTTTTGTAATGCTTTACACTTATACATCTGTTTAATGCTATGAAGCAGGTGGCAAGAAATCCCAAGGGAGAAGGCACTGGGGACAATCACTCTGTGCTTTACTGTCACACGTCAGACATGGGCTGGGAAAAAAGAAACATATGGAGTAATGAAAAAGTGCAGATTTAATAAATGTGTTTTGTTGTGTTCATTAATAATGAAACAAAAGGTCATGCTTCATTTTCACTAGGACAGTACAACTCTACATTGTTACATAAGTGATACTGTTTCTAATAATAATATCAAATATACATACACTTCACTGTGTATGTACATATACAGCACTTCAATATTCACTAAACGGTGACTATTGAAGCAAGCCTTCCTACTAATACAGCATATTTCCAGGCAAAAAGCTGTCACCTAAACGAAAAATAGAAGCACCATGGCAGAATTTTTATTGCTTGATTCAACCCAGTGATAATTCTGGGCAGGGCCATGTTTTAGGCAATGGGATACATTCTCTGCTGGCACAGGAACTAGGCACTTACTAATTTCACTTCTATGTCCTGAAATTTCTTCTGGCTTTACCCTGAGACAGCACCTCAGCTGTGTTCAGTAGCCCTTTCCAATCATCAGACTCCTTGAGAACTCTTGAGAAATAAAATGCTTCATAGAAAGACTAATTGTACTAAAACAATATTTGGTTTATTTGTGTTTTCATAGATCATGTGCATTTGCACTGACAGAATTAGCTCCAATGGCATCATTTTTGAGAAACTGAACATTGATATATTAAAAGATCTCAGTTGATAAGAAAGCCTTTTTTAATTTAGCAGACTTGCTGGCAGAGTGCAACGTAGGCCCTTGTACCTAACCATTTTGTACCTGTATAGCTGCTATCAATTTTAGCCAAATAAAGGAAAACTAAGGTGGTTTTCTTTCCACACACATAACACATCAGAAATTCAATGCCATGGTCAAACAGCATAGACTGAAAGTGTAGAGATGAGGTGGTGGTGGGACTTCTACCTACACTACTGCTTCAAAGGTTTGTGTTCTTCAGCTGGAAGCACAGCTCTGCTTCTGGAAGCAGGTGGCACAAGATCACAAAGTGTACCTGCACATACCAGATATTACCAGGTAGCCACTGAAAGAGCTGGCTCCCAGCTGAGCCCAGCTGATCTGTCACCGCTGCTGGGTTCCCACATAGCAGTGCTGGGCATCTTTTCTGTCTTTTCCTGTCAGTAGCTCCAATAACCCTCTTCAAGATAGGTATCTTCAGAGCCATCCCCAACTGCTCTTTCCTGTCTCACCTTACTGGGACATTTGTGGAAGAAGGGAGGGGAGTGGGAGGATGGACTCAAAAACTGCACATGGCAAGCAACAGCGCAGAAACAGGAATGGGAAAGTTGGGAAGTAACATTGCTACAGAAGCACGGATCTTCAAACACTTGCCCATGTTTTCCATACATGGGCAAATCTAGAAAATGAGAGGAAGTGGGTAACTGCATTTACTGAATTCTGCTCATTAGCAATTCATTATTATTTATGGCTGTCATTTGTACCTCACTCATAAATATCATGGATTGGCTCTCTCTGGGTCATGCAACTGAGCTGGCAGAAAGAGTCATTAAAAAAGGAAGGCCTGTAAACTTGTCTTGTTTTATATTGACCAGGGTTATTAAGCCATGAACAGATACACAAAAGATCGCCATTTTAATGCTGACACAATATGTGAAAGTATTTCTGCCCTCACATAAAATCATTTAACATGATAAATGCATGTTTAAGAAAAAAGGCTCCAAGTAAACTTTGGATATAAAGAAAGCACAAGAGCTTCAGAAGCCTCAGCATTGGTCTAAAATAATTTTCATTGAAGCAACTGATGAAATGGGAGCAGAGCCTGAGAATCCAGCCAGAAGCAGGTACATTTCAGTATGCAGTGTGCAGCACGAGTGCGGTGCTCTTAATACGTAAATGGGCTAATGACTAACAATAAAAATTCCTTCAATTCAGTGGTCATTTTCCCAAGATTTTCCATTTGGAAGTCAACGGTTTAAAGAACAAATGTATTCTGTACTCTTAAGTAAAGAATTTTTCTTTGGTCTTAACTATTTTGTCATGGATGGCTCACAAGGCAGAAGTGAAATGCACACACATGGAAACAGTCTATTACTAAACAATATAATTCTTTTTTTTTTTTTTTTAAGAGAGAATTTCCATGTGAGAGAAATAAAAGAGGGATTAAATGGAGCTGCAAGAAGAATTAACCTATATTTTGAACCTTCCTTTTCCAATTCCTGAGGAAAAGGAGGTTTAGAAAACAGACTTTTTGCTGCTCTAGTTTCTATAAAATCTTTATAGTTCTGCTGCTTTTTCTTGATATGCAGACTTCTTAAGAACTTGCTAAAGAAGTGAATCAGACCATAAAGAGTGCTTTAAAAGGAGCACAGCCGTCTGTAGTCTAACTGAACTAGCATTTTTATGGGACACTTCCCAAGGATTTGCATGCATTTCTACAAAGAAAAGCTGCTTACTCATTCTTAAGCAAAAAAGTTTTCCTCTGTGACATTTGTGAAGCAGAGAAGAGCCAACAAGCTGTACAATGCATACAAATGTTTACTATTCATGACATAAAACCCATATAAATCAGTTTAGCTTGATGGAAGGAAAAATAATTTTCTTTTACAGAATTCTCTCTAGTTTCTGTAGTATACTACCAAAAGCCAACAGATATTGCACATTATTTAAGCAAAAACAAAATAATTTTAAGTACACACAGTAAACTCTTATGCTAAGGGATTTTCTGGCTTTCTCAACCTTTCAGTTTACTGCTGCCAATGTCCAGAGCTATTTCATCTGTACTATTGCAACAGATAATTGCACACACTTGAGTGCAGAGCTCCTTTCCTACATTCACTGAGTGCCAAGCCTTATTCTTTTCTACAGATCTCTTACTAGCACAGCCCTGTCCTGGTGCTCTTGTGTCAGGTCTGCAGGCTCCCAGACACCTGTGTGCTTGGTGTCCTTGTGACTGCAAGGAGGAAACTGGGAATTGTGTTCAGGAACATGACACCTTAATCGTCCTTCTCGTGCAATAGCATGATACTGTGTACTATCCCATCAAAATATATTCGTCATATCTCAAGCAAAAATAAGAATGCGTGATAGGAATACAACTCTGTCATCTCAGTCACGGCTGCAATTCCCACTGACTTCTCAGGAGTTCCAGCCTTCTCCTCGCAGTGAGGGCTGGAGGGCTCCCAGCCTCCTAGAGGTGAGCTGAAGATCTGGTCTGAAATTAGCTTCTGAACAATGGAAGTTGGCTTGGGAATTGCTGAAGGATGTCAGACCTCTTGGTAGGGTAATTATTAATTTTAAAGCACATATGTACAGTATAAAAAAACACAGGTATATTTCACCCTAACAGGTACCCAGAATGAATCGAGGAAGGAGATTTCAACAGGAAAGACACTGACCTCCCAAACAGGATTATGCCATGTTTATCTACAGATTTCTTGCTGCCTTTATGATGTGGATTTTAGCTAGCATGCTTTCTGCAGACCACTTGAGTACAAAATGTTGCATTCAAGCTAAATTGAACTCATTTATCAACTAACTATATAGCTCTTCACATATAGCTTTTGTAGATTCATTTGCATATGATGAAGGTGAAAATCTCCTTCAAAAAGACACTCAATAAAAGCATATCCAGCACTGAAGAATCCAATGTAACCTTCAGTAGTTTAGTTTCGCAGCTACTTACCCTAACAATTAAACAAACAACTTTTGTCTTGTCTGATCATTAAGGGTAACCATGCCCAATACTCAGCTAGGGGCCCTTTGAGGCAGTGACTATTTAATCATTGCACAATTTCTATTTAAAAATACTAGCATCACTTCCTTGTTTAGCATAGTCATAATTCACAGTATTTATCTCTGTGTCTCATGCAGTTGTTGAGCCTCCTATCTGGCTCCAGCACAAATTTCATCAAGGTCCATTCTTCACACTCTAGTTTAACTACAGCTTTCTCCATATTCGATTCAGTTCCAATGCAAACAAGGCACAAAGCATTTTAACATCTTTTTTGCCATGAAAGATCCCATTGTCCCTGTCACATGGCATGTAAGGTTCTTAAGAAACTATGCATATTTGTAGTTTTTGGCAGTCTTCTGAAGCATTCATATGCATGGCTTTTTTCCTTCTGCGTTATTTCAGATGTATCTATTTCTAAGGAAGAATTTTGTTGAGTACCATTCAGCAGCATTAGGAATAAATTTTGTGTTTACAGAGTCACTTGTTTAACGAAGTGAAACTATACAGATACATTCATTGGCTTTTAAGCATGGAGAATAATCATTTCTCAATTGTGACAAATTTTCCATATAGAAGGGAAACACCTTAATCAATATGATCTATTAAGTTTCACAAGAACTGAAAATTAGCCATGAGTGCTAATTCCCCATGGACAACAGATATCAAATCATCAAGATCATCCCAGTATATTTTTTTAATAATTGTGCTACTAGAAATAGAACACCAACACCTGCTGACTTTTCTAGACCAAAAAGCAAATTGGTTATGTACACAGCAGACCTGAGAACTGCTAGTTTTCATTAGCCAAATGTAGCACTCCCTTCGTCACGTCCCTACAACAGAAAGTGATGTTATTGGGATGCTGGGATAGGAAATGCCAANAAAAAAAGGAAATAAACTATTCACTGCTCAGTATTTAGCACATACTGAAGTGTCCTAAGGAATCTTAACAGGCCTGTACTGAATGTACTAAAATGCTTGTAATCCAGGTTAGTTATAGTCCTAGAGAATAAACTGGAAAGCTATCCTTTGCATGATTTTACCAATTTTTAATGTACAGACGTGGAAAGAAGCTCACATAAAAAGTTTCTTGCTCAAGAGTTATTCTAAGCACATTTCTGGAAAACATTATGCTTGCTGCAATTTAGATTCTTTTATTTTGATTGCTTGTTGTATTTAGTTGTACTGAAAGAATTAGGATGTGCACAGTAAAATGTGCTATATCTAATTTGTGGCAAATAATAAAAGTGGAACCATAATCAGCATTTCCTTTTTTCCAGCGAAACATTATACTGAACTTCATTTTACAGCTGTACAAATTGTTTTAAAGTAATCTGCTCAATTGGGCGAGTTAATGATATCTAATTTGACCAGGCCAAACTTCATGCTATGCATTACGGTGAGCAATTGTGGTCCATACAGCTGCTTGTGTAATGCAAATGCAGTGCTAACACCTTCCATTCTCAGCAAGCTTAACAAAAAAACTGGTATCATCGCCTCTCTAAGATAAACCAAAGATGACAGTGTAATAAGTGTTATGTGTGCAAGGTAATTCAGAAGGAATTTAGCCCTTTCAATCGATTCTGCACTCAAGTTAACCCTCTTCATTATTGCCCAGCTTTTTGCTGCGAGCAATACTTTAAGTATGGGCTAAATTCAGTTACTGCACTGAGCGATGGTACTCTTTAAGCTAGCCCACTTACTTTAATAGGACTAAACATGGCAGAGCACAGTGTGAACTAAGTGCTATCTGATACAAGTACAGATAGCAGAGTCTGGACATTTACTTGACTGTTTTAAATCATATTCAAGAAGCTAATGTGGCAAAATCACCACATTAACACATTTCAGCACATTTACAGAAAGAACTAAATGATAGAAGAGAAGCCACTATTAATACCTGGTTCTAGATACTGCTGCATTTATGTCCACTGATTCTATGCCTCGGAAAAAATATGCTGCTCTTGGACATGAGAAACCCAACACTTCCATGCAGAGGGCAGGAGTTTCCATTGCACAGCTCATACCTCTGATCACAGAGACTGCAATGCAGTTTATCAAGCGAATAGCTGTCTGGCTGGAAAGAGAACAATGTCAGACATTACTCTGACAGATGAAAGTGAGGATTGCTGTGATAGGGGTCCTCACTGTCACTGCTAGGAGAACTTTGGAATCCTGAATTGCATTTTGTGTCTACACTTGAGCCAACACTCACCTCAGTCCAAAGAACATGACAACTACATGATAGTAGCGCGATGCTATAGCATTGTAATTTTATTATACAGCTTTTACTAAAATTGCTCTGGGCAGCTCCTCTTTAACTGTTTCTTTAAATCTGTGTTAAAATGACAACAGTTAGTGGGTTAAAAAATGATAAAATCTTGCTGGGTTTCCCAGCAGTTCACACTATTTCTGTAGCATAGCTCTTTGTGTATGAGCCCACAGACCTTCCAGATTTTCAGACACCTCAACAAATAAGCCAGATTACTAAAGAAATGCTGGAATACCACCATCACGTTTCATCTGAAAAAGTGTTTATCATACACTGATGTACACTGATATCTAATTCTGAAATTGCAGTTCTTGTCCCAGTAGTTCAACAACAAGGTTAAATGATTAAAAAACAAACAAACAAAAGCAGAAAAATTACAGGAGAATCAATAACTTGTTTTGTTTGAATGAGGGCTGAAAGATTTCTAATCTTCAAGAAACAAATAGGATGCTGGTTTGTACTGCAGCTCAGAGTGAGCCCAGAAAAATCTACTAATTAAAATTAAAATTAAAAGCAGGGCATGATTTGTATAGTCATTTCAGTGACAGGTGAAAAAGAGAGATGGATAACATTGCATAAATTGTTCCTGGTACTTGCTATATGAGCATTCAGATGGAAGCTGAGTCTCTTAAATTAACAGCCAGAAACAGCAAAGCTATCCTCCACTTTTTGACTGTTCCTCTCACTGTTGTGCTTTCTTTTCTCCCATAGGTCAATGGGAAGGATTTATCTAAAGCAACACATGAGCAGGCAGTGGAAGCGTTCAAAACAGCCAAGGAGCCCATCGTGGTGCAGGTCCTGAGGAGAACTCCACGCACCAAGATCTTCACTGCTCCCGAGTCCCAGCTGGTGGATGTGGGCACTCAGACAGATATCACTTTTGAACACATCATGGCTCTAAGCAAGATGGGCTCGCCTACCCCCCCAGTCTCAGTGCTGGACCCATACCTCCTACCTGAAGAGTAAGTAACAGTTCATGAAGCACTTGAAAATCCTTGCATTCCTTAACATGGCATGGTAGAAGTAGTCCACAAGCTCACCTTTACTTGCTGGTGACTGTGTACTTCCAGAAATAGCCAAGATTCATACACTGTTGACCCATAACTCAAAACATTTTCACTTTTTCTACACATTAGTGAGCTATTACTCACATGAGTAATGCCACTGAGTCACAACATGGCCTCATAAAGCTCATTTTTTTGGCATTTGATGGATAAAGTTATTGCTTCTTGTAATTCCTCTCACTGCCTCTTTGGGTTGCTTATGTTTTAACTTTACTTTTTATGGCTGCCATAAATTGTGTAAAGCTAAGAGTCGCTACATTCTGTTCCAGTGTATTAATTACTTTATTATAACCCTGCAGCGATGTTACTCAAATAAATTATTTTCTAGGGCTAAAATTACTTACCAGTGCTGTCATGGATGTTTTAGAATCCAATTTTAATTATTGTTAATGATAGCTTGATGTTTTTGTACGTACAAATAAAAATGAGAGTTATCTCCCGGCGCACACACACCACGCCCTCACACGCTGTTCAAGAGGAAAACAGCTCCCCAAGGAGTCCATGCAAATTGCCTGTCGCCTTGCCACGTACCTCCACGAGGGAAAAAGTAATTGAAAAGATGCTGAATGTCTCAGATGTTGTGTGTGACAGACCACGATCTGATCAGTACACAGCAACACCAGGATCAGAGGCAACCCTGAGCGGGGTGAGGAGCAGGGCCTGGCCCTGCAGTACTGCTCTGAACAAGAACCCCACTGAGCACCGTGGAGAGGTCACACCTTCCTGTAATTTTCCAAATTCCATTCAAATTAATGTAGCCTGCATGTAACAAATTGGGTAAGTTAACCAGTGAGCAGATGCTGTTATTTAAATAGTATCACACTTACACAGAAACGTATATCTAGTTAAGAGAGAATTAAAGGGAGAAATAGAATTGTAGCATATAAAAGAGTGATCACAAGAGAATCATACTGCTTGAACTTGCAGTGTAGACAGGGAGGCTGTCGGAGAGCTCAAGATGTAAAAAGCATCATGCCAAAAGTGAGTGACAGTATGAAAAGAGTGGTACATCTTTAAATAGTATTTAAATCACTATGTGCAGCCTGTTGCATTCAAGTCAATCAACAAAATGCTGTTGATTTGCATCCAAATAGTTGGGTGGCAAATTATTTTTATAATACTTAGCAATTTGATACAATTTTGTGTCCTTAAGGCAAAGAAAAAATACCAAGGAGGTAGGCAAGGATGATTTCATGTGCATCTCTGCACATAACCTGAGCTCATAAATAAATAATCTAATATTTCTTCTCATCTTGCACCCTGGCAAATATCTGCCCTCCTAGCCGTGTCACCTGGTGCTGGTCATCCTACCTTGCCACCATTCTCTCTGTATTTTTCCACAAGTCAGCTTTACATTTGGAGAAAAATCACTAATTGTTAGAACTCTTTACAAGTCTCTCATTCATCAGCAGGTGTCAAATGTTTCAGATTCTTCTTACAATACACGTAATTTTTGTCTAATACTTTTAATAGTCTAAATGCTGTAGCGTATATAACTAACCATGTGTACCTCCATGGTTTGGTTGTTAGTCGGTCATGTTCCATGGTGGCTTACTATAAGCTTGGAATGCATTACTATGCTGACTGCAGTACCAAGTGCTATCCTAACACATTTCCTCTTTTTCCAGCCATCCATCCGTGCATGAATACTATGACCCAAATGACTACATGGGAGGAATTCATCAAGAAATGGACCGCGATGAGTTAGAATTGGAGGTACTTAATGTTTAGCGACCAGTTCATTTACTGAAAGTCTAACAGGGATGTCATGCTCTTTATATGCTGTATAAAGTGAAAAGATGTTTCAAAGCAGTTGTTTTTAACAACATTGCTCTTTGGTTACTTTTCAGGTTACCAACATTACGGATACCTTTAGCAACTTATTTAACTGTGTGACATGGAGTAATGAGCTAGATCCTCAGCTAACCAACATAAGTAATGAATTCATTAATTCCATCAGTTAAATTCTGTCTAACTATGCTGATTTAGACTTTACTGAAATCTCAAAGACTTTGCAGGTTTGCTGAGTGGCAGGACTTATTCCACACAGTCACAGTAAAAATGTGTGAGTTTCCCTTAAATATTCCCCATCTGAGAAACAGATGTTCTCCATCATATGACTTAGAATTATTTTAAGTTTACAAGACAAGATCAGAACAGATCTGACACTATACGAAGCCATTCCTCCCTTTTTCATTACTAAAGTTACATAAGGGTATATGAGAAATTATAGATCAGTCTTGAAGGCATGCAAGTCCATTTTCCTGCCAAATCTTTAAAAATCGCTTGTGTTTTTAGTACTTGCATTTCCCATTGGAAGTTCAGTTTCAGTTTCTCAGTTTTTATAACTTGCTCCCAGCCATTCAGAGTACAACATAGAAATTGTAGGCCTTACTTCTGCAATGACTTTAGCAGTAATGGCCCACTGAAGTGCTTTTAATAGTTTATAATAAATAGCAGCAAAGTATCTCAGTATTTCTAAATATTGCCAGCAATGTCTGATCCAGCTAAAACTTTCATGACTATCAGTAAGTGAACAGTTTACCCTTAGCTTGCTCGCACTTCTGATTTCTTAGATGCTAGTCCTGCTGAGGAAGCTGTCAAAGCGAGTGATGGTGACCTGTCTGTAGTCCTGTTTAAATCAGTGATAGATTTATCAACAGCTTCAATGGGAGCAAGGTTCAGTCATTCTACAAGCATTAAGTTGTTCCCTTCTATAAAAGTGTTTGCAGAATCAAGGCCTCAATCCCCATAAAAAGTTTGCAAGCTTTCTTCAAATTCTGCAGATCCGGTAGTAATTCATCTGTGCGTACAAACCCAATAGAAGTCAGGATAAAATCCAAGTGCCGGTAAAACAAATCCTGTTTAGCAGACTTCAAGGACTTTCTTTTCAAAAAAGTGCTTTTTTTCGTTAAATAAAAACAAATACAATATCTAGACTTGAGGGACAATGTAGAACAAATTAGTATTTTCTGCCAGTGTCTTTTCAAAATCTATCTTTTAGGAAATCTAATACTGTGGATAAATTATATTGCTTCCATTAGAAGGTCAACCAGTTGAGCTGAAAACAGTTTAAACACATGCACTTCAGTAGCCAGACGTTAATATGGCTTAAACCACAACATAAATAATTTTGACATTGATATAGTACTTGATGGCAAAAGGTGATCAGTTCAGTAACACGGGGAGATGAACGTTAGAAAAGTCTCTGTAGCCTAATAGTATTTCTTAAAAACCACCGAAGATTCTTGTTCAAATTGTAGCAACTATGATCAATGGTAAGGTCAAAGTGCTAACAGGGACTCAACTGGCTAGTTGCTCTTTTGTTTGCCTTTTGATAGATCCGTTTTAAAGGACCACAAAGGCACTGTTTCATTGACTGCAGCAGGAATGCCTAAAGTAAGAAAGCCATCAAATCAGCCTTCTGGGTTTCTGCATCCATAAAATGTGCTTTGAATTTAAATCAGAAGCTCCTCATCCAAACTTTCATGGTCTACAACGGAGTGGTTGGTGATTTGTACCAAGTAAACAAAGCAAAAAACAGTGAAATATCCAAGTTCACAACAAGCTTCTAATATAAATAATTCTTAGGAAGGAATTTATGCTGGCAGGATTGCCAAGACACCAAAATTGTGTTCTCAGTTCTCTCTCTCAATATTTATCTTAAATTTGAGGACGCAGAGATAACTGCCATATATTTGCTACTACAAAAATAAGTAAACAGTTTCTTTTCTTTTTAAGTTTACATGACACAGAGAAAGAAGGACTAAACCCTGAGTACTATTCTATTTCTAGATTCTATTACAAATTAAAAGTACAATCATCTTTCACAGAGGCCCAGCCAGAAGTCACTTCAGGTTCATAAAGGAAGAAGAATGCCACTCCAGGCTTCCCCAGTGGCATTACACATTAATATGTTTATTCAAACAAACATGCAGACCAAGTGAAGGCTTTCTCAGTGTGCTGATTTTCTCAGATTACAAAGGAGAACATTCTAAATCAAAAAGGGCACTTGTTCTTTCACATCTGACTTTGTCCTTTACCCCCTCCTATACCCAAGCAGCCTATCGACCCCATTTGCTGTCTGAGCAGAGAACTGAGCTCGCCAGAGCTGACTGCATAGCGGAGGCACAGCTTGGAGATGAAAAGCAGCATGAAGCATTTGCTAACAGCTAGCAAATTTGCTTTCTCATACTCTCGCTCCATGTTGGACACGCATGAAGTCATCATTTAAAAAGCTGAAGTTACTCATCCAGATGGTTCTTTGCCCTTCCAGACAAGAAATGGAGCGCAGTTGGCATGGCCCCCCTGCTGACCCCAGGCCTGTTCCAGGCGGCTGCAGCCGCTCCCACCTCGCAGCAGGCACAGCGCCAGTGCCAGGAGGACAGAGCTGGGCCCTCACACCTCAGCCACAGCTGTGCTGGAAGTGGGCCCTGCTCATCAGCTATCTCAGGAGTCAGCACAGGGAAAAAA
>WBMW01004931.1:258576-382525 GCA_013396635.1 Penelope pileata
CTTTTCACAGCAAGAGACAAAAGGACAGAGTACATATTCTGCAAACTTTGGACAATCTTTTCTGAATGTTTGAACATTTTTTACCCATCATTGCCCAGTCATTCTGATTTTCTGCTGCTCGTTTTTGTCTTGTTAGAGAAAGGACTTTGGTTTTTATAAATTTACCAGCAGGCCATAAGTTTAAATCACCAGTACAATAATTCAATAATCTGCTGCAAATGAAGGATCTCTTGAGCTTGCAGAGGTTAATTTACTATTACCACTTACTCCTAATCTATTATTATAGGCAGCTGCAGGTATAATGTCATCATGCACATTCATTTCCTCCTGCCTCTCCACAAATGCCACGTGGATTTCAGCACCCAGCGCTTTGAGCCCTCCTTGGCCCTGCATTTGAGATGGAGCCAATAATCTTTCAAACAAATCTCCTGTGCAGGCTCCTTTTCTGAAATAGCATACCAATATTTCTCTCAAAATGCCACTTTAACCTGACCTAAAGAAGCCAAAGATTTTAAGTATTTGTGTGAGTAAAAGTTATATTGTAAAATTTTTACAGTTATCATCTTAACACATCCCCAATGCCACACTTTGTGCGTACTGCCATTGTCTGCTAACTAATTTCTGCAGATCTAGACCAGGTGTTGAAGCACTTCAGTGTCTCCCTTCTGCAGTGTAGGTGGCTGATACAGTTCATAATGTGGTTACAATTTTGTACAGGGTTCATTACCATAGTATCTGAGCCCCAGCTGAGCACTAACTACTCTTTCATCCTGTGCCTGTGCAGCACGCCAGCCCGGTCTGCGTGAGCAGGTGCCTCGCAGGGGCTTTGGAAGCAGCCCAGGCACTGCTGTGCACGCGGTGGCTGCTGCCTGCAGCAGGAGCACCAAGTGCTGCAAGCTCACGGGCCCTTGGGCTGTGCAAGAGGGCAGCGCTGCAGAGAGGAGTGAGACGTGGCAAGTCCAGTGCCACTGCAAGCCCTGAACTTACCCCTTCAAAGTTCTTTAGGCTCACATGAATTCCTAGAGCTTAATTTATTCCTGGTACAATTACACAAGCTACCACAATATCTGTGCTTGCAGGTGCCAATTTTCTGTTCTGTTTTTCCCTTTCATGTATCTGTACATTATACAGATTCCACTCTGAACATGGGAAATAACCTTTGCTTTGAAGACTCTGGAGTTGATTCTCCAACTCCAACCGGAATTGCACACTTTCATCTCTCAAATATTTCAAACCTTTATGATTATATTAAAACTTTATTGACACAAAGACCATAGATAGCAGCTGTTCTCACCTTTAAGTACACAAAATTATCATATTTGGGTAGCATCAAACCCAGTTACTCTGTTCCTACCAAGCACTAGAGGGACTGTACCCAAGGGTAAGTACATCAACTAATTACTCATAAAAATTCAGATTCTAAACACCTGCTCTAAGAATATTCTGTTTGCTTTATTTTTTTGGCGCTGTATTTGTAAGCCTGTTTTTAAAGCATGTGTATCTGTTTTCCTTTTAAAATATATACTATTTAATGTACTAGATGATTTATTACCTTCCAGTACATTACAGATGATGTCTTGGAAGGTACATTTTAAATGTAAACTCATGCTTATTTTTTATTTTTTAATTACCATAATACTCTTCATACTTGTGTACTGTTGGAAAAACACCTATTGTTATTCAAAATACGCTGCAGGTAAGAACAAGGCTACTAACTTGCTCCCTCTTCTCCCTCCACTCCAAAAGGTGCTGACAGGTCTTCATGCTTAAGCTGAAACTGTTTCAAATATGACCAAAATCACCATGCTTTTTAAAGAAAAAAAAAAAAACACAAGATATATGTTTTCACTACCAGTATGACAAGCAGCACAGTGAGCTACAGCACTAGTTTCTTGCTGCTATTTCATTGTCATGTTTTCAAACAAATAAACTATGTAAAAAACTTTCTCAAGACATGGAGTCTTTCTGTTAAAGCAGGCAGGAAATATGCCTGGATTAGGCCCAACTCGACACATTCCCACCTCGTCCCTGGTTCACACCATCATTACATCCAGAATAAACGTGTTGGTTGCAGTGGCATTCCCAAGAATTAATCACATCCACTGAGACCAGATTCAGGCCCACTTTGTCTCACTTTTTCTACTGAAGAATTTTTACCTCCTCTATAGAAAGCCCCAAAAGCCTTTGAAATCTGAAAAAACCACCCTCACTATTAAAGCATTGTGTTCAACCAGTAAGTAACAAAAGAAGGGGAAAATGAACAGCAGTTCACCATGGATACTATTGATTGAAACCATTTAAATACCATCTGAAATGTCACTGACATTTACAGCTACGTTTCTTGAAAAAAAAAAGAAATTACACATGTTGACAAGTAAATAACAAGAGATTGCTGATCTTGGCAGCTGTCATCTAGACATGCCAATAAATTATTCATATCAGCTTGTTTTATTGTCTTGCCCTTACAAATGGCACAGCGCAGGTCAAAACAGCCGAGACGTTCAGAAATAATACATCCTGTTAGGGGGACTTTTCCACGGGAACAGCGAGGTCCAAGCACAAGCACTGGGCACATCCCGAGCACAGCAGGGTCTGCTCCCAGCAGGGATGGGTCAGTGCTCCCCTCCCAACATTGGCCCCTTTGCCTCACCTGCCTGGCCCCGCTCCATCTCTTGGCAGCAATGAGGCTCCAGCTCCACAGCAAGCAGCCGAGGAGTGGGGCCCTTTTCAAAGCCTCGCTCGCTGTGGGGAGTAAAACACCACAAGTTCTCTTGCTACCACTGGTCTACCTAGCACAAACCATCCTTCCTCTCTGCAGAAGGAGTGACACAGCAGTCACAACAAGCTGGTTAAGTGCATTAGGCTCCCTGGGATCCTTGGGCTCCCAGGATGCTCTTTGGAAGGGAGAAGGCAGAGCAGAGATCCTTACACTGACTTACACAGCAGCCAGGAGCATCCCGCAGCTCGGTGAGCATCTCCACAGATATTACAAGCCTTTCGTACCAACCAGTATCACAGAGCAGGAACAAACACAGGAACAAACAACCCAGCTGAAGTCCTTGTGGCAAAAAAGCATAGAGTAAAACCATGTATTTTTAAGATGGCTTAAATGTCTCCAAGACTAACAGGGCCACCACAGAGCCCTGGAATGGTAAACCATGACCTGCTCCCATCACACCACTGTAAGATATTGAAGCACTTAACTATATTTCTCTTACAATACCAAATGCTTTGCTAACAATTTATCGATCTTCAGTCACACTTCTGAGAAACTAACTATATCACTTCATGAAAATTACACAAGTTAAGGTAATAGAATATTATATTTTTCTCTGAGAAGCCAGAAAATTTCCCTGCTTATAAGAAAATATATATCAGCTGTGGCAAATATTGAAATCATACTTTATAAGTATTTTAGCATTTGAAGTCTTACCACCACATGAAATATAGGTAATTTTTCTTCTTTAAAATCAATAAAAGGTCTATTTTCAAAATGACTTTATATTGATTGAAGGGTCAGAAATGCCCCAAGTATTGATTGTATGCATATAATCACGTTTTGCTCAGTAAGTTAACCTAGTCTACACAGTGAAATGGAAAGAGATCCACTATATCACTTAAGCAAAATATTTTCATTGTATTTGAAAAATTGCTTCCATCAGTCACCACTGTCTCATTGACAACATCTTTTTTTCCTTTTTNCCTCAGGAAGTAGATTTGCACAGAGTGAACAGCCAGGACAAGCTTGGCCTTACTGTATGTTACAGAACAGATGATGAGGATGACATTGGTATTTATGTGAGTGAGGTAAGACTGAGCTGATTTCTGTAAGATGAAAATTACCTTTTAAACTGCAGTGCTGGCCATTGAAGACAACTTCTTGCTTCTGTTTGTGCCATGTTTAAAAAACAGCTAGAGTGCAATAATTGGAAGAAATCTAATTATTTTTCCTTTTCTCCAAACTGAGTGAAATCCTGCATCCACTGAAGTCAAACTCCTACAGACTTCAATGAGAAGTCTTTAGAAATACAGTGGAAAAAACAATCAAGCACACAACCTTCAGAAGGCTTATTCATGTGGAGAGAACAGTGTTAAACTGGCTCTTTCTCCGGTATTGAGCATTATTGGCTACCCCAGAAAAATGCTTATCTTTATCATTTGTGTGCATGTTCCTTGTTCTGCAATCTAGAAAAGAGAGCTGCTGTGTTCACCTATTTCTGTCTGCACAAACACAGAATGTATGTTGTCCTTGAGCCCTGCACTCATCAAAGATACCTGGGTTTTCAATTGTGAAGAAATTGCACATTAAATGTTGTTTCTTTTCCATCACATCACAGAAATACATGGATTTTGCAATGTCTGATTTTATTCTTTTTAAAACCTCTTTTTGTATGGATAACAGCTTCTGCTATATTGACATTTAGTTTTTATTATCCCCTATCATAGTCTCAATATTCAATTTCAGATGAAGTTGTCAAAGGATTTGTAATATATTCTGTCTTTTGTTTTTGTTCTCAATTATTCCAGAAACGATATAAATGAAAAAAAAAAAAAAACACACACATTTATATCTAAAGATTTGGGGCCCATTTGTCTCTCTTTGCCTTCTTGCATGAAATAAGTAGCACTTTATAGAATCTTTTTATCACACCAATCAATTTCAAACTTTGCAATAGCAGTTTGGGGAGAAGAAAACAACAAAATCTAAACTCTTCCATACAAATGCATCACTTTGGGCATGATCCTTCCTGCTCTGTATGCACAATCTGCAGGTTCTAATCAGAGCACTGTGCTGTAAAGCAAAATGTTAAATTACGAGGTAACTAAGTATCATGCAAACATGATAAACCTGCATTCCCTGAAGACACATCTAAGGAAGTAATGGTTTGGTTTTGACTTAGGCATTTTAACTTGCATTTCATTTTGTCTTACATAAGCAAGGAAAAGTCCTGTAATCACTAACGAGATGTAACAGCAACATAGCAGCAATGACAGACACACTGACTTAGAACATCAGTTGCGTTTAATACTGGGGTTACAATGGGAAGGAAAAGACTGAGCCCTAAAATCTCCAAAATGCTTACAGTTCTCTTATTTTGTAGATTGATCCCAACAGTATTGCTGCAAAAGATGGTCGGCTCCGAGAAGGGGATCGCATTATTCAAGTATGTGTGTGAATGGCTGAAAGCCTGCTAACACCCATTGCAACCATTTTAATTCCATGTCTTTACTTCAGTGTCATTTTTTACAAATCATTCCTTTCAAAGTGATATTCATAGAATGGTTTGGGTTGGAAGGGACCTTAGTTCTGGTTCCCCAGCCATGGGCAGGGACTCCTTCCACTAGATCAAGTTGCTCATATTGTTCCTTTCAACACTTGTACAGTCCCTTTTAACCTTCTGAAGACACTTCGCTTTCCTCTGCTAGTATCAGTCAGATTTTGATAATCCTGGCCAGCTTAAACCCTATACTAGCCCTGCTCTGCAGGCTAAGCATTTTGTCAGCAGATTTCATCTGTATCCGGCACATACTCTGTTAGACTTGCACTTTTAATTCTTCCTTCTGCCACAAAACAACTCAATTCTGGCCCAGTTAGCAGAACGTCTCTGGACAGCCCATTAACAGGGTTGCTGCTACTTGTTCAGGCTAGACACCCACTCCTGTATGCCAGAAGGAGCAGTCTTCCAAGTGCAGTCCTGCACTACAAGGATTTTGATGGAAGTTGTCTATCTTCCGCACAGACTAAAGCAAGTACATATCTACAGCTCACGTAGTCTTCAGGGACAGTATTTACAGCCTCACCTGTCCCACTCGAGGATGTTCTTTTCCACTAACCAGAGCTGACTCTGCTCCTTCTCCAGAGTCTGTTCTCGTAACAAGGCTCTGTGCATCACCTGCACAGGCTTGGAACAGCTTCATGCATCTAAATGTTTGCCTGACATGTACCCCAAAACAACACGGCTGTTGATTTGAGCAGGGACTCTCTCTGGCCTGGGCTGCACTGTGATCTATCAGCCATGCAACCTCCTAGAGCTGCCCATGGCAGCACTTAGGTATCTGCATGAAAGGATTTCATTCTGTTGCTCTTTTCTTTAAAGATCAATGGCATAGAGGTACAGAACCGAGAAGAAGCCGTGGCACTTCTCACCAGTGAAGAGAGCAAGAATATCTCCTTACTTGTTGCAAGACCAGAAATTCAGGTACTGTAGCAATAAATAAATAATTAAACCCTCACTTGAGTCTTAATTGAAAGACTTGCTGTTTTCTAAAAAGTATTTACTGTCTTTTGAAGAATTTTAACTTACCCAAATCTACCTAAAACCATGTTATATAGTTTGACTGGACATACATATGGTATAAAATAATGGAACTCAGAAGTCATTATAGTTATATGTATTATATTAAAGTTCAATGTGTAAGTTCAGTGATGTTACTACAAATATCAGTGCAAGATATTATGGATGGTTTCCAGCCATAGCAATGAAGAACGTACTGAACTCTAAATCCTATAGCTGTTGATAAATCATTCATTAAAACACCCATTATTTAGCCCTTTCTAACACCATCTCTTAATGTAGTTAAATACTGTCAAGAAGCATCCTCAGCTATAATAAAAGGTTGTACCAGACCCCTTCATGGAGCAGGGATTAGCACAACAAAGACATGGAACAAACAGCACAGTTGTTTGATCTGTCTCTTGCTCCATGTGCTGGGAGAGCAACCTTTGCCAATGCACCCGGAAACACAAGGTCGTGCTCATGACTATCTTGTTAGCCTAGATGTTTCTGAGCCCTCCCTTGGGAATGACAGGTTGGGAATAAAAAGTCTCTCAGACCCAGAGCAAGCATTTTTGCCTCTGGCCCTGTATGCTGCCTCACAAGTGGTATATTTAAGCTTCGGGCCCTAGAGTATTTTATATATCCTAATCAAATGACATGCAAACCAAAACAGCCCTGATGCTTAGCAGTACTTCCATGGGTGAAAAGGCTGTTTTGATTCCGTGCAAAGGGCTCTTGAAGTTAAAGCCACGCTGCTGGAGGTCGAGGTGCTGTGGGGGAAGGTAGGAGAGTCGATGCCCACACTTAGTACAAGCAGATGCGTGCTTCCTCACAGGACACAGCAGCCCTGTCACAGGAAGGATTTTCCTAAAATTTCCCAACCACCTTCCACAAAGAAAGAATGTAATTTATATCAGTCTTCATTCTTTTGACAACATTTGGTTTGTTTTTTCCCTCCCTTTTTCACATAGCTGGACGAAGGATGGATGGATGATGACAGAAATGATTTTCTGGATGACTTGCACATGGACATGTTAGAGGAGCAGCACCACCAGGCAATGCAATTTACTGCCAGCATGCTTCAGCAGGTACTGCTGTTCTGTTCTGCAATGGTGTCAAAGCTTCACATTGCACTCAATATTCCAGTACTGAGTTTGACTGAATACACTTAGTGTCGCGAATGACAATCAAAGCAAAAAGACTTACTGCAAAAGCAAGATATCATATAGCTATCCACAGACAACTTTGTGGGGACCAACTTGTTTTAAAATGTTACCTCCTTTCTTTTGCCCATTATGACAATATGATCACAGTTCTTAGAAATCCACCATTCTGGCTGTGATCAGTGACAGAAGTAGAAGCTGGGTATGCTGTAGGTAAAGCAGGCAGAGAGCTGCTGCTCTCTGTATAAATATCCTGTTTGATATACGCACACATACTGAAAACAGCCTGTCTCCCAAAACCATGAAATCCAAGTGGAGAACTCAAGCAAATGTCTGACCTGAGGTCTGTATATTTGACAAGAAAGGCAAAGAAAAGGTTTCTGCATAGCAAGTTATGCAGGGCCACAGATTTGGACGTAGATTCCCTGTCATCCTGCCATGATCAATGCAATCATACAAGTGCACAAATAGTTTTTCATTTTTTGTCTGGAGTTTTCTAAAACTCTACATCCGCTGTGGGAGCTAAATTTTTGGCATACAGATATTCTCACTTTGGCACCACAGTAGAACTGGATAATTTCACGCACTTAAATGCGAGAAGAAACATTTTGAAAATTTGAATTCTAGTGTTGTTGCTATACAACTGAAATCAGACCTCAAGTTCTTCTGAAAAGGTCATCCAAATCACACTGTGTTTTCAGTCAGTGTTTCTATGCTTTCTTTCCAGACAAGTAAAAGCCAAAGATGCACATAGTATGCAGGTGACGATTAAGAAAACTACTGAATAATAAACACCCTGAGATAATTTATGTCCTTGCAATAATTTCTCTTTGTCTTTTGATTTTTACTGTTAGAAGAAGCATGAGGAAGATGGTGGTACCACCGACACCGCCACTCTTTTATCTAACCATCATGAGAAGGACAGTGGCGTGGGGCGCACAGACGACAGCACTCGGAATGATGAGAGCTCTGAGCAGGAAAACAATGCAGATGATCACACCACTTCCTCTAACACTTTAGGGAGCCAGAAGAAGCTGACATACAGTCACGATACCCTTGGAAGTGGTGATATGCAGTTCAGCAATGAGTCGTTTATCTCAGCCGACTGCACAGACGTCGACTTCCTTGGCATCCCCGTAGACGAATGTGAGCGATTCCGGGAACTGCTGGAACTCAAGTGCCAGGTGAAGTCTGCCAGCCCTTACAGCCTGTATTACCATAACAGCACTCTGGATATGAGCAAAAGCGACCAAGAAAGCGTTGACAAAGAGCTGGAGATGCTGAATGAGGAGCTGCGCAATATTGAGCTAGAGTGCCTGAATATTGTGAGAGCTCATAAAATGCAGCAGCTGAAGGATCAGTACCGGGAGCCCTGGATGCTGCATAACAGCGGGTTCCGCAACTACAACACAAGCATCGATGTTCGCAGGCACGAGCTCTCAGACATTACAGAGCTCCCTGAGAAGTCTGACAAGGATAGCTCGAGTGCATACAACACGGGTGAAAGCTGTCGAAGCACACCGCTCACCCTGGAGATTTCTCCTGACAATTCACTGCGCAGAACTGCAGAAGGCACCAACTGTCAAGGTAACGAGGGAGCAGTGGCACATAACGTCTCCCAAAAGAATTTATTTGCCAGCTCGGAAAGTCATGAACCCAGCACTGGTAAATGCCATTCCTCTGCTAAAGATCCTGATGTCAGCAAACAGCTGGAAAGCAAGGAGAGAAAAGCCAGTGATGGAAGCAAAAGCCCTACTCATGGTCAGAAACCTTCTGGCTCCTGTGTCACCCCATACCATCACTCTCCATATAAGCATGCTCATATTCCTGCCCACGCACAGCACTATCAGAGCTACATGCAGCTGATCCAACAGAAATCAGCAGTGGAGTATGCCCAGAGCCAAATGAGTCTGGTGAGTATGTGCAAAGACTTTAACGCAAGTCAGAGTGAGCCGAGGATGGAGTGGAAAGTCAAGGTGCGAAGCGATGGGACCCGCTACATTACCAAGAGGCCAGTCAGGGACAGGCTGCTGAGAGAACGTGCCATAAAGATTAAGGAAGAGCGCAGTGGGATGACTACCGATGATGATGCCATAAGTGAAATGAAGATGGGCCGCTACTGGAGTAAGGAAGAGCGGAAGCAGCATTTAGTGAAAGCGAAGGAGCAGAGGAGGAGACGCGAGTTTATGATGCAGAGCAGGCTAGATTGCTTAAAGGAACAGCAAGGTGCAGAAGAAAAGAAAGAGATGAATATCATTGAACTGAGCCACAAAAAAATGATGAAGAAAAGAAATAAAAAAATATTTGACAATTGGATGACAATCCAGGAACTGCTTACCCATGGAACAAAGTCACCAGACGGCACACGAGTGTACAATTCCTTCCTGTCAGTGACTACTGTATAATCACCATTGCTAAATTATGTACATAAAACACTACCATTGGGGTAGAAATCAATGCCTCGTTCAATGTGGCAAGAGTTTTGTATATAAGATACAGTCATCGAGTTTATAGTTCAAGTACTGAACTCTACAACTGTGGGTGCCAGGATCTCCATTATAAAGTGGAGTGAAAGTTTGCCCACCTCCTTCAAAGGCAATACTAGCAGTGCTTTTTGGAATACTGATTGTACTTTTTTACTTGTTACGTTTTACATAAAGTGTTTAAATATCAGAAATGTATTAACCATACTTACACAGGTAATTTGCTTAAACTATATTCATATAAAAAGGTACCCATGCTTTTCTTTGCCTAAAAAACCACAAAACCCCCCAAGAGCAACTGCACATATGTATTTTTTCTGAAACCATATTTTGTGATACTATTTTGCTGTTGTTCACTTCTACACCCAGTGCTGTTTACCAATATTTAGCTCAAGGTTTAAACTCAGAATTATTGAATTCCTAATAAAGTCATTCTCTTGTAATATTTAACATTTATCAAACAGCAGTTTTTAGAGTTATGATCAACATTTAAACATTTTTCTTTTTAAGGTTTCTGAAGAAAGTATATAGGTTTCATCTGAAAAGCCTGAAGCAAAGTACAGTAAGCTGCAGCTTTAAAGGATTTTAAAGCATGTCTGCAAATGTTGCAACCTATTGAAGAAAATGTGCATGTACAGCTGATTTGTTTATATAAGACAGTTTGTGGAATTTGAAAAGCCCTTGGTAGTAACTGTTTGCTTTATAGATTTGAATGTACTGAATTATAAAAGCGGTTTCATTAAATCATCACTAGCTGCAAATGCTAACAAGTAAAATGAAGTAAAATAAATTATTGTTTTATATTTCAAACAATTTTAAGTTCTTTTGACTGCCTCCTGGTTTCACCATGCTGAGTGTTCTTTCATAGAGCATAGCTCCTGTGCTGCCTGGACTGTTACCTGAGTTGAGACTAACAGGAAGATCTTCTGGGGGGATTCAGGACAGGTTTTCTTGAGGAAAGAAGACATGGAGGGGAGAGGCAAGAGAGAGGCAGAAATAAGTCTAAGTGGAAGTATTTCATCTAACACTTTTCTAAATTTATTGTATTATAGTACATTGCTGTAGTGTTTAAGAGATGAGAAAGGAAATTGCTGACACTGTCACGGACCTGACACTTCTGTCCCCATCCCATGCTAACACACACCCCTTTGGTGAGCCAGAAATTTGATCAGGAGTCCCTGAATATAGGTTGGTGCAGATTTTGGCCTGATTATTCACACTAAAAGTAGGCTCCATGTCAAACTCAGGTCAGTCTTCCTAAATAGCAGAACATCTCCCAGATGTAAGATCTATAAAAATGTAAAATACTTATTTGCAAATAGGGTTTAAATCAGCGTGGAATCACCCAGTTTAGATGTGCACTGAAATGGGAAAGCCCTGAACCAAACCTAACAGCGTTCTTTTGTAAATTAAAAGAAGAGAACTTGCACATTAGGGATGGCAAATAAAATGAGGTAAGACTACATATTGCCTAGGGACTACTGGTTGAAGAACTAATTAGGATTATAAACTGAAAGTATGTAAATTAACCAAATATAATTATCTGCTAGTGGCCTTTGGAAATAGGTTACATGATACTTGTTAGCAAAATTGCTCAAATGCCTGGAAGCCTTACAAAGCAAGCCATAAGCAATTTAAACTCCTATTTTTGTTTTATTTTCAATTGTTCTTACAGCAGTTGTTGTATTAAGGATTTATCGGAACATAAACTAATTAGAGAGAAGTCAAAAAACAAGACAGAAGCTGTCACAGCAGATGCTGTACCTCCATCCCAAGGTACAAAAAGGTACATTCAATAAAACCAAGAGGCCTCTGGTTTTATTAAATGTAAATTTGTTATTGAAAGAAAATAGCAAAGATTCTGATTGGGTTTTCATCCCAGCAGCTTCATTTCTCAATCAAAGCAGCTTCTGTGAGCCTCCAGCCAGAGTTAATCTGGAAGAGCGATGGCTTTCTTGCCTAAGCACAGCTTCTCAGCAATACAAGGTTTAAATGAAGATGTGTTCACTGTTCAAATGCAAACATGCAGAATTAATGCCACTTTTCTCTGAGTGTCTGTCATGACACAAAGCTGTAGGAGACTCAGGGGCTTCCATGGGAAAAGCTTCTCATATTATAAAAATCAGTGTAGCTCTACTGGAGTCAAAGCCCAAATAAAAATCTGGTCCAATACTCTTATCTTTTCCACCTGTACAAAATGAGAGTAATTCTAAAGATAACTAAATTTCTCCAATATCTTCTCCCAACACCTGTATTTACACATGAAAATTCAAGCTGAAATAAGCCCATACTTGTTTCTCCCAGCAGATGATGTTGGCCTTAGGTCATGCAATTCTCACGTCCTACTTCCATCTCTCTCATTTCTGGGGAAATGAGTCAGCTAAAGGGACCACAAAGAACAATCGCTGCAGATTTTCTGTTGGGTCTGGGCCCAGCTATGAGTAGGGATCACTTGCATATGCAGGTAATTATATACACAAAGCACACATACAAAAAAGCCAAATTTTGCTCTGCTTGTATGTTTTGAATTTGTGTTGAGCTCTTAAGGACCAAAAATGTCCTCCTCACGTATGATGTGATAAGCACATATTTCACGTTAAATTATGAAGTTGCTCTTTTGGAACTAGAAAAATTTCCAAGACTGGAAATTTATTCACTTCCACAGCTTAAAAGACTATATATGGCTTGCTCTGAAACCAAGGTAGGAGATTCTGTTACAAAATGCAACCCTAAAGGACAGCGTGTGCCCAAAACCAATGGTTCAAAATGAAAATGCAGACAAATTCTAAACAACAGAAGTGCAAAAGGGCATGATAGCTTGGGTGGCTGGGTCATGGACCGCTCATTTTGGCCAGGAGAGCACTTGGTCTGTCCTTTCAGATAAGTTTGCCAGGGAAGAGCTTTAAAAGTAATTTCTTTGACAATCTATCCTTTTTATGTTCGGCAACTGCAGGACCATGCAACAGGGAGCCCCATTAACTGAGAATAAGAACTTCTCTGTAAAAGTGAACTTTTGGTGACCTTCTCTCAAAGAATACTTTATCATATTGGAGTGTGGGCCTCCCAGGTGTCACAGCGAGGCTCGCACCGACGGATTCCATTGTCCCCATTAGGAGAACTAGCTTTGATTTTCGGTAATCCATCCTTCAGCTTAGCTGGTCTTTGTTAGCTTAGAATGCCATAAACAAAGACTCCCCAAAAGGCAAATCCAACTATAATTGTTTAATAAAAGTAAATCAAAAGCCTGCAAATTGAAGGGACCCACGTTTTGTCAAATTTCTGTTTAGCTCCAGTTAAATATAAGCATCTAGCATTTACTAGTCCTCAGGGTTTGAGTTAGCAGCCAAAATAAAAGCAGTAAGGTCACATCCAAACAATTTCCACAAGAAACAAGTCTCAGTTACACCATAAGGTCCAGCAAGCACAGATGCCAAATACAACAAAAAAGTGAAGCCAATTTTACAAAGCTATTCCAGAAAAGGCTTCTCTGCTCTACTGCATTTGAACTCTCATTCAAAGGAATTCCACAAGCTTCTCCACAAATGGAACTCAACACAGAAGCAAGCACTACGTGGTTGTTTGGTAACAAGCTGATCAGCCTTTTTCAGTATTTTCATTCCACAGTCTTCAAAAACTCCGGTAAGGGAAGACTGATCCCTTCTATACAGACAACCACACACCTTTTTACTGTGTCAGTGTTTATCAGTGCAGCTGAAAGTTTTGCTTCATTTGTTCTTTCCAGAAGTCTTTGTAGGCATCTCTCTGTGCCTCTGTATTACAGAATAATTGCTGCAGGGAGGAACCTCCAGAGATCTTCTAGTGCAAGCCTCCACTCAAACACATTATCAAGGATTGCTAAGCACAACATAAACAAGGAAATAACATGCCACAGAATGCAGATTTAAGGCAAAGCCCACAGGCACAATGAAGCAGACACTTAAAGGGGGTCAATAGTTTCAACACAGCATGCATTTCACATCCTTGCCTTGCCAACTTTTCATTAAGCACCCTACGTACCATCTTTCCAATGCAAACTATGGCAGTGCCTCGAGTTTTGTAAAGGCGATGTGTAGCCCTTAGGGTGTACAACAGGACAAGGCATGGTCTGTGTGAGCAGGGCCCTTTGGGTCCCAGGGCCCTGGTAAGCAGCACAACGGCACAGTCCCTTCCTCGTGTGCGACCCCGAGCACAGCTGGATCATGAGGTCAAGGTGGCTCTAGCACCACAGTGCAAAACTGTGACACAGCCCTAGAGGTGAGCAGGCATGAGAAGCAAAGCAGCTGTGCAAGGCTCATGCTTGACGTGCAAGACCTGGCAGATGTTTTGGTATTTCTCCCCTTGAAATATCTGCACTGGAAGCAGAACACATACCACACACCTAGAGGACAGAGAAGGTTACATGCTTTTAGGCATGCTCACAACAGTATTCTTCATTTGAATTATTCAAGCTAGGGAAAAAGTCACATAATTAAGAAAAAGCAATAACTGCCGCATAACACATCTGTGCATATTTGCGAGTCACATGTGCCAACTCTTCTCCTTCATGAGTCCCAGAGCAGTTCCTAAGTCACTTGCCTAAGCATAAACGGAACCAGTCCCTCAGTGGAAGGTCTGCTTCACTTAGGAGAGGAGCAGACCTTGCTGAAGGAAAGTAGCTTCACTTGTCAGCTCTAATAGCTTACACGTCCAATGTTCACAGACAAACGAGAAACAAGAACAAAGACAGAAAGCCCTTTCACCATGTTTTACAGTAATGTAGCATCTGTCGTTTTCAAAACCAAGTCAGAATGAATGTGGCAATTCCAGTTGCCTGCATGTGGCTGTTGATGAGTGCAGAGAAATATTTCCAAATTAAGTGGATGAACATCCATGTGGCTAAAGTAGTACAAATAGGACAGGCACAGCTGGTACTTTGTCTCCTAACATGGAGATTAGTGCCATCAGCAGGGGCACATGAGCCTAACATGCAGTAATTCTGCTAAATAACAAGTGCCTGCCAAAGGGCTTGGTATATTCCCAGCACAGCTTTAAACCTCAAGTCATCACCAGCATCTGAGACAACAAGGTTGCCTAAAAGCTGGAGTTCCGATTTTTGCCCTCCCCACTGCAGGAAGAGGAAACTGACTTCAGATTGATTCCCCATTCTGCCAACCCACAAACAGTAGCAGTGGACCCCAGCAAACAACCTCATAATATTCTCCTTTTTCCTGACTATTTCACCAGCACTTTGAGCTCTCTTATAATCTCTTTCACTTTCCTGGTTGATCAGTTCTGGTAACAACAATCATTTGTTAAAAATAGTCAGGAACATGGGTTACCTTTACGAGGTCAGCAACCAAGCATATCACTTACCTGAAAGTACTAAAAAACATATTTTTATCTATTTGAACCAAATTAAGAATCTTCAACCATGCTCACAAATACACAGAACACTTTTTATATATCAGGTAAGGCAATACTCTTGGAAGACTGATACATCAGGTAGACATCAGGTGCATAACTGGCTGCAGCAAGAAACAGGTTGCCTGCTCCCAGGCAGAGGTACCCAGACCTCCTCTGCTGAGGTACAGGAACTGCTCCAAAGCCATTTATGCCCAGTGGTAGGGTTATATACCATGTGGCAGGGCTAAAAGGGATTAGAAATGAGCATCCACAGTGAGAAGAGAGTACTGCTTTGTGAGGATGTTCATGTCTGTCACTAGCAGCAGAGCAGCGCTGAAGCAAATGACATCTACCAAAGGCAGTGACCACAGAGACTTCACAGTGTCTGTATTTTAGCTTTGCAATTCTTCCTTCTCATGGGCTGACCTGAAGTTTGCCCACTCACAGGAGTGGCATTCTTGTAGGAGGTCTCACTGCAGAAGGGTGAGTCTTCAGGGCTGTCAGCTCATCGTCAGATGTCAAGAGGAACTCAGCCAGGACAGGAGGTGGCCAGCTAAAAAAACACTGGCATTAAATAAAGCATCTGTAGCCCTTCTGTGCAGCCAGTGCTGTGCTGCAGCTGCTGTTTTCTCCTCCCTGCACAACCAAACTTCTCCCGCACACACAGGGCTGCAGAAGTAAGCTTGTTTAAACACTGACACAAAGACCCTTACTCACAGAGACCATCTGGAAACACTACCGTGGGTTATTCACAAGGCCACAACAGGTTCCACTCTCACTGATTTCTTAGAAACAGAGAGAAGAGCAAAGGGAAGGGAACTGCTGACACAGCAGACCCCCAGGCATATCACTGTTAGCGCCAGAACACACAATGAGGTGTTTCGTCTCCCTTTTGAGACACTTCTAGTTTCTTTCAAAGCAAATGTTGTCCTGTGTGGTACTGAAATACAAACTCTGCAGTAACACCGCTGGTGGGAATATGAAAAGAAGGGGACAGCAAGGCGCAGCAGCAGGAAGAGCCTCCCTGCAGCAGCTGTGTATCATGTCACAGACTCGAGGCCTCCAGAGTGGGTGAATCCAAGGAGAGCTCAGCACTATTGTATACTCTCTGCCCAAACAGCATTTAACTTTTTTATACAAAAGGAGCCAATCCGCAGAGGCCAGGGACTGCAGGATACCCTGGGGATGCCTCAGAACCTGAGTCTGAAATCGCAGCTTTCACAGGCTCCTCATGGGTTGCTCTCACCACCTCCCTTCAGCTAGAAAGTCCTTCCCGAACCTTAAAACATTCAGTGAAAGCTGGGGACAGCTGTGACTCCCTCCCAAGACCAAGGCTTCAGTTTTGCATTTTATAAAAGCAAAGTATTTTGTTGAAAAACATTGTTCGTTCATGCTATAGATCCAGGTAAACGCACCTTCACAGATTGCCACTGGCAGTGTCCACTCACCCACCACAGGCACAGGGATCCTAACAAGTTTCAGAGGGTGGTTATAACAGTGGAGCATTCAGCCTCTACACACACATCCTTGGCATCATTTACTACCACACAACAATTTTTGCTTGCTTACAGTACATATTTGACTGAAAGTCACAAGAAAAGCAGTAGCAGAAGAGTTCAGTAACAGGATGACAAAACCAGCATGAGGGTGGTTGGGCTACCAAGACAGTCAGACAAAGACTGTCATTTCAAAAGAAGAAAAGCTTTGACAAAGAAAAAAAGAATAACGCTGAGCAGGTGATGCACCTAGATGACAACCATTACTTAGGAATCACAATGCAAGTTTGAATGAATAGAAGACTAAGAAGATAAACCTGACAGTTTAGAAAGTTCCTAAACCATTACCAGCCAGAACTTGCAAGGGCTAAGCCAGGCAACAGCAGTGCTTTGTATATGCTTTTCAGAAGCATCTCCTAAAACAGCACTATTAGAGAAAAGAGTGGGTTATACATACTTTGGCTTTGCCCCAAGATGGAGTCATCACACCACGATGACGTGCAAATTAGACAAAGACAAAAAGGACCCCACTGTCAGTGACAGTCTTAAGGCATCAGCTCAGCTGACAATGCAGCAAGTGAGCTGCTACAAAGGGAGATGGGAAACATTCACTGCTGGCTCCCTTTTCTGAAGCAGGGTTACTACAAGCATGTAGTTAGCTTATAGAGAATCACCTTACTTGAAAGACAAATGAAACGTGCTCCGAGACTGCTAACTGTGCTACTTCTTTGGAGAGGAATACAATTAGATTTGCATAAAGACTTTGAAAGGATGTTTTATTTTGTTTGATAGTCACATGAAATTTCAGAGGTTAAAACAAATCCTAAAATGCTCTGACACAAAATAAGGCTATTTAAGGATAAGCCTGGATTATTTGCAGAAAGCTGGGAAAACCCAGCAAAAATAAGTCTCTGCCAACATCTGACTGAATAGTTCTGAAGAGGGACAGATGAAAGAGCGTTGATACTCTTTGCAAATTTGTATTCAAGGATATAGTGGGTGAACAGAAATGTAAACTGATATAGAGTATGAAATAGCTGGGAGTCCTTAGAAGTTAATTCAAAACCCACTAAAGTCAGTGGACTGTTGATCAGACACACACAAATGAGGATTCCTCCCAGAACGACAGAAAGATCAGTACATATTCCCAAGCAGCCTAGCAACACCAGAAGTTTCAACATAGCTAAAATCAAACCAGAATTTGATCTACAATTTCTTGCTAGCAATTTCAAGCCACTGCTGAAGGAAAGTTTATCTGCCTAAAGATGAATGATTTATACCCATGAAGTCACCATCTCAGATATTTGCTATCCTGACAAGTCTCAACCGAGGCTTTATATTTGCACCGGCCATCTTTAATTAGTAGACAAGTTTTATTGCTTCATCATCTTTCTACCTACTCACTTGTGAACAGGCCAAAGTATTGACAGCACGTAGTCCACCAAATATAGATAAAAAGCTCATGGGTAGGGACCCAATGGAAGAATTTCCAAGGCAAATCTGACCGTAGAGAAATGAAAAGCTTTCCTGGAAAGATTTTTCATTGGAGAATATCCTCAGAAATAAGTGCCCCAGAGGAGCCTTGCTGTCACAGCCCAGAACTGGGTGGGCGCAATGGCCCACAGTAACCACAGTTTTGAGTCATCTCTTCTTTAAGCCCTAATTAAGCTGCTTCCTTTTCTTGATAGAAATAAGGACCTTTGCTTAGCAGTACTTGGCCACAATGAATCAAACTTGCACTTGCAATGGCAAATGTGGTTTTAGCTTAAGTTGAAGACAAGAAAATTTACTGAGGGATAGGATTGTGCACAATAAGGGAGGAAGAAGGTGAAAAATACAAGATACTGAGATTAGATTTGCTCATATGTGAACAGTGAGCAAATGACCAATACTACCTAAGAGTTGAACCTCAATCTTTTTTTTTTCTTTTTTTTTTTTTTTTTACATTTTTTTNNNNTTTTTTTTTTTTTTTTACACTTTTATGGCTGTCTCCTTTGTACCAGTATGAGCTACAAACCATAACTTTAATAGCTTCAACCAAAGAGTTATGATAATATCAGATACTGCGGCTGATGAGCAAATAACAGCAAAAGTGTAATGAAAAGTATGTATTTATGTCCTTGCTATTAAACCCAAAGCTATAAACATTGACAGCCCTAAGAGTAGCAGTTTCTATTGTCATTGATTAATGCCTTCTTTTGAAGAACAAGGAGAAGGTGAAAACAAGAAAGGAACAAAGAGGTTATTCTTCTCTAAATCTGAAAAAATTACACTTGGTATTTTAGGTGAAACCTCCTTTCTGGAACATTTTCACACAAGGCAAAATGCCTAGCAGTGGAAATACAGTCAGAGAGAGACGTTCCAGAGGCTTTGAACTACACTGTGCAGGTTAGCACACCAATTAACCAATGACCATGCTCACTAACATATACGCACTTCATATCTGTTTCGGACGTCCTATCCATTAGCATAACTCTCAGCTGACACTGCAGCCATGCTCACCATGTATTCACTGCAAAGTGGAGTTTCTTCTAGCTCTTAGGTAACTATTGCCTCAAAAGTCTTGAGGAGAGAAAGTCAATCTAATACCTTCCAGACAAATCAAGGCAAAAACTGCAATTAATGAAATACTACTGATTGGAAAAAAAAAAAAAAAAAAAAAAATCTTATGCCTATGAGGGCAACAGAAACGCAGGTGAGAGCCTAAAACTTAATCAGATGTTCTCACATCTGCCAGAACTAGAAAACAATGGCTCAGCACCTGCCTCCATCCCCTGTAATGCTGTGTCTTCCTCCTCCTCTTCCTACTGAGCTACATATTCAGAGGATTACGTTTTCCAGTACAAGTCTTATCCCCACATCTGGTTCTGAATGGAAAAAAAAGGTCACGCACTCCCATTTCTGTAATGCTACCACCTTCCTCCAATCTGATAAGAGAGAAGTTTCACTTCTGCTGTTTCTGCTCTGATGAAATGTTCATACAAACATATGCTGAGAGAGCACAAAAGCTTTGCGCAATTCTTCCCCCCAGCACTGCTACTGAACTCATCTTTTAACCTTGTCTCTCTCTCTCTCATCATACAAACAACACCTGATAACCACCCAGCAAATCCAAAGTATATCCTCTTGAGATTTCCAGCACAAAAGAGCCTAAAGGTTCTCTTTTTAATCATTTTAGATTAAAAAAGAAATACAGAAGGAAAGGAAAGAGCTAACAAAATCTATATAATCTGGCAATCTGAGACTCACTTAACAAAGAGGTGAGCCTGTGCCATTTCCTGGGGACAGGCACCATGCTCTGAAAACACAGTACGTGGCACTGCCCCAGTGCTACATGCAGCATATTACTCTGGCAGTTCATCAGTTCTCCTGCCAGCCCACTGACCCTTCTCCCATTAAAAAGGCATCAGCTGTTCCCTCTATTGACATTTCCCATTCCTCTTTCTCAAGTCTCAAAGCCCATCACTTGGGGTTAGACTTAGCCAGGCCCATGGCATAACTCACTGCTTTTTCCCAGGTAGCCACCCTGGGCATTAGTCTGACACCACGGTTCCACCGATGCTCTCAGTGTTTGTTCTAATAAGCTCAGGGAAAAATTAATTTTCCTACGTTAGCATGGGTAAAGACGACAACCTTTGTGGTCACAAGCTTAATATTTTTCCTTAACTGAAGAAACGGCAATCATGCAAAACTGTTGTATATTGTTATTTACATGCACTGTTCTTACACTGGGAGGAAAGATGCCCCATTCTATGGACCTTCACTGTGGACCCATGGCTTTGTGCTACTCCTTAAGGAAAGCGTTGTGATGTTTTCTTCTTCCTATTTTTTTTTAATAACCTAGATTGTTATTATTATTGCTGCTGTAGTTGCTAAAGAGCTCTAGGGGGAGATGTGGAAATAGTCTATTCCCTTGTGTAATGCCTGAAATCAAACCAGAATATATCAGCCTGACACTACGTGCCTGTTATTGCTTTAAAGCTAGTTATTAAAAACAAACAAAAACAACTGCTGTGCCACACCAGATTCCACCTCCTCTAAAATGGAAGGGTAGTTTAATCCAGTGGTGAAAGATACCTACAGGGATCAGGACTCCTTTTCAGCTTTATGACTCAAGCAAGCCGAGATCACCATGTGCATTTACATCCTAACTTCTTTGGGATATAAGAAATGCAAAGAGTGCCCAGCCCAAGTGAATCCCACTTGCTTATGCGGTTCTGTATCTATGCTGTTTGCATTAGAGAACAGTACTTCATTTAAAACTCCTTTACTGCCGATTCAACACGGCGTACACACAGACTGTGCTGCTGCACCATCTGCCTACCAGACATCGGTAAAGCCTCTGTGCTCTTCTGGTAGAACATAGCAGAGCACAAAGACACCAGTGACACAGGCAGCCTCACAAAGAGGCGGGTGACTAAGACAGTGACATCCAGTAACTAGCTGACTCGTTTGCCTGCAACTTGGTGCTAAGCTCCTTTCAGAAGAGCTGGGCGGGTCCGATGGTTACCTGGAAGGTAACCTTTTGAGGGAAGCACTGAGGGCACTTAGCAGTGAGCACCTTCTTGGATCTTATTACAGGAAGAACCTGACTTCTGCAGGTACAAAAGCCTTCCAGTCTTCTCTGGAGAGTTCACTATAGTAGGCAATATACACATGCCAACCTCCAAGCCTCTGGCACCTCAGGAGCTCCAGGACTTTGATGATGATTTTAGAGGAACTACACAGATAATGCAACCACTCCAGCGGTCGCTACTGCGCCATGCTTCATCTCCTTCTGAAAGGGAGGAAAAAGCAGATGAGGGGAGGGGAGAGTGTGTGTTCTGAGGAGAAGGGGATTTTAAAAGCTGGAAAATAAGCAGTTTCCTTGCTTGAAGAAAGAAATCAAGCATATAGCCATTTTTAAATACTTTGAACATGCTAGCAGCTCCGTGGGCATGTGATATGGTTAGGCTGGCAATAAATGAAGTGAACAAGAAAGAGGGTATATAAAAATAATCAAGTGAAGTACTAAGGATAATAGCAGGCAAACACAAATCTCTGCAAACTTTAAAGAGATTGCTTCTCTTGAAGCACATATAAAGAACACAAAGCTAATCAGCCATTTAATGGACAATCCTATAAATTAAGGGACCACAGAAAGCTGGTGTCTAGAGATAAATGGATTTTCTTTTCTTTAAGTGTTTGTACATTTAGGAAAGATGCTGCTAGTCTTTGTTTTCTTGAAAATAAATTATTTGCAGACATATTACTCTTCTACCAGCAATGAAATTTAGAGGAAAAACAAAAGGAAATAAAGCCTGATATATACACAAAATGCTAGCTGCAGTTTAGAAGGGTTTGGACAAGGGTTTGGACAAGGGCTTGGATGTTTCAAGCAGTCTCTTTCAGACTAACTTCATAAGTTTTGACTGCTCAAACACTGCATTGACAAGCTCATTGCATTTATGCTACTATGTACCGCAAATCTGTTTTTATTTCTATTTCATGTGCATTATAAATCTTTCAGATAAATAGTGTGTACTCTTGCACCATGACTACAGAATTCCTACTCTATACTGCTCTTAACAGCACACTCTTAATGACAGCAATACTAACCCCAGTTGTGTCAGCTCCCTAATGTTACCCCTAATGTAGTTTTGACAGACACTTGATTTTGTCTTCTGTTCTTTTGGAGGCCTGATTGCCATTTTTATAATAGAAAGATATATAGTTTACCACATTTTCCTTTCCTTTGTAAATTTGTGATTATAATGTGGTGAAGAACATTTTAAAATAAAATGTAAGTACATTGGTTCCTCTGATGACAGCTAAAGGACAATTGTCCTCCCAAAGGATGATGCTGTTCAAGCTACAGCTGAAGAACTAATACAAAACAACTTCAGGAAATGCACATGCAATTTCTATGACAGATACAGAAGTATAATTTCTGAGCTTTGAAACACTTTCAAGCTAGTCAAAGCAAAAATCTCCTATAGCATCACAAAATCTGAACCAGTTTTGTGTAACATGCTGTGAACATATGGGAATACATATCTGAATGCATCATGCAAAAGATGATGTTCATACCCCACATCCAGTGTTGCAATTATCCATGTGCTGATTAGAAAATGGTGAGCTCACTCCCCACAACACACAGGATTTCAACAGAATCCCTCCGTCAAGAAGCAAGGAAACATGTCTGTGTACAGCCACACTGTGCTCGCTGCCCTCACAGTGTTCTCAGAGCACCTGGAAAAACCCAACAAATTGCTGATGCAGCTTTCTTGATCAAAGAGAACTCTACAATTTGGCCTCCTAAAAGAAAAATATGAATCATTGTTCTTTGGACTAGACACAAACACCGCTGTGTGCATGATAGTACTAGAAGCTGTTCTATAGTTTCATCTGCAATTATCTGAAGAATTTCCCTTTTTTCTCTGTGGGTTGGAAGGAGTGGCGGCCAGCTAATGAGATGTCTGAAGAGCTGAGCTAATCTCTGTGAATCGCTAGCTCTGCTGCAACTACTGTTCAATATTCTTGAATGCCAGGACCACAAATACAGGTTTTCTCCACAATAAATGCTTTTTCATAATACCAGTAAGGCAGCTCTAGGGAGAATTATCATGAAATAATTATGCCCTTTTGGGATACGAGCACATGGCCGTGCTGTATGGATTAGAGCAACACCCCCCTTGAATTACAGCAGAACAACATCTCCTGGTGTGCTTTTCTCTTACAGGCAGGAGGTTTCCTGTCCTCCCTCTCCCCTATTTTTAGAATAGGTTTGGGAACCTCAGCTAAAAATGTGTTCGTAAGAATTGTAAGAAAATGAACAGCTGTGATGTTCTTAATTTACAGCCATCTGCATTCATTTATTTTTAATGAGTCTTTTTGGCTATTCATTCACACAAAAGTTGTATTTGATTTGGTATTTGTTGATTACCTCATTATCAGCCAACCCATTCACTGCTAAGAGGATAACTAACATAAGATCTTTAATACAGCATGTATGAGCTGCATTTCACAGGTGAGGAGCAGTACCAGGACTTCAGAGAATCGTTAAGGTTGGAAAAAGACCTCTAAGAATTTCTGGTGTAAAGAGGGATGAACTTTTCTCAGCTGCACTATCCTTTCCAGCCGTTTGATTTCACAGAGGCAAGTAATTCAATCTCCCAAGAGACCATCAAAATAGACTCAAAGACATTTTCAGCTATATATGAGGAAAGTAGAATTCCAAATCCTCATCACTTGCACACATCTTTACCCCATTAATCATCTCTAGAAGTTCACATACATACAAATAAATTCAGGACAGGATCAACACCCACTGAGCAACACAGGCTGAGGAATGAATTCACCTCAGTGATTCACATTTCAATCACAGAGAGGTTTTTGTGTCACAGGTGCTCATTTTGGCTGATTTTAAAAAGAGTGGGAGCCTAGAATAGTGGGAGGTATAGAGTGGGTAGAGACTGAAAAAGACAGACACACACACACACACACACACACACACAGAAGAAGAGGACACTCAGATGAAAGTCAAGGCTTAAATCATATGCAAAATCAAAAAAAATTTAAGAGGTTAAAGTGGCAGGTCTATGGGAAGCAGCAGAAAAAGTGTGGGAGGTTGAAAAAGCATACAATGTACAATGGGGAGTGGAAGTCAAAAAAAGGTGGGATACCCACAGGGGAGTGGAGGCCATCAAAGAACAGGAGGCCAAAAAGAGGGTGGAAGGCTGAGTGAGGATTGGAGGTTCAAAAAGGGTGGGATACCCAGTGGGGAATAAACACTGAAAAAGCGTGGGAGGTGGCAAAAAGGGTGGGAACCCCAATGGGGAGTGGACACTAAAAATGGTGGGAGGCCCAATGATGCCACAAAAGGGTGGAAAGCTGAAAAGAGGTGGGAGGCCCAGCAGGGAGTGAAGGCCAAGAAAGGGTGGGAGTTCAAGAGACAAGTGGAGGCCCAGGGAACAGCAGAGTTTGAAAACAGAGTAATTATACTTGGCATAATCAACCCAGCTTTTGTAGTCTAGTATTTACAGATTTATAATTCATGAGTTTAAATACATAATATCAGGCAGAAAATTCCATGTAATATCTTCCCATGACAGAGCCCCCATTTTAATCATGACTTCTCCTGAGAAAGGAGAGAGGAGAATGGCAAACACATCAACGTGATATATCAAAACTTTATCTTTACTAGTGCAATAACAGCCATGGGTTTATGAACCATTGGATAAAACAACCAACAGAAAAATTAGATCATTTGGCTGTGGCTGCTGGAATGTAATAGATGGCTCCTCAGCTGGGGTAACTGAGCACAGACTGCAGTGATTAATGTGAAAAGCCTGATGGTGTAAAAACTATTTAACAGAAGAGAGCAATATGGCATGCAAACCAAACTAAAACAACCATAAATAATGTAGGCACCCTTAAAAAGATTTACGAATATTTATTTCACATATAAATCTCTTTGCAGTAATATCAGAAAGAGGACATGCAATTCCTTGGTTCATTCATACAGAACAGAATGGAAATACAACTTCAGAAAGACGAAAGATCCACTTTTTCAAACCCACTCAAGATGTAATATAGCAGCATCTTGGCTAAATGTTTCCTGAAAACTTTGACAGTAAAATCATGTTCATTGGCACTGCTGTAACTGTACAATATATGTTTATTTACAGGGCTGCAATTAATACAATAGTAGAGAATGAATAACACAGTTCATTCATAGTTTCAGAGCGTGGTGTTCTCTGGAGAGTCACCGCATTTGAAGTCATGCCTACATTGCAGGTTAGTGTGTTCATGGAAAATTTTGTGTGTGCCGAACCCTAAGCAGTACGGGGATTCTTGCAGTCAGAACACAATTTATCATCTACTCCTAAGATATGAACATGAGCTTTTTGTATTCTAGCAAGTTCAATTTTATAAGCAATCTTTGATCAGGCAAGAAATTGTTACTTCTTCATTGTTCAGGATTCATCCTAGGGCAGAACTTGCTGCGGGATGCCTTTCACTAACATGACAATTCCTGCTGTTTTCTGTTCCAGTCTAGTAATAGCACAGCTAACTAGGAAAGTACGGGGCCAAACCTTCCTGTCAATGCTCCGGTGATTAAATCAAAGGCTGTGAAAATCTGTCTAGCAGTTAAACACAATTGAATTTATCTTCCCTGCCTTATGTATGACTGCCAAGCACCACATATTCCTTAATTTGAGCTTAAATTATAAAGTCTTTGGAATCTCAACATACAGGAATCAATCCACAAGCTAACTAGCAGAAAGCATATCATGGCTTTCCCTATACGCTCTGAGGTTGCTCTGTTAAAGTCAGGCCAACTTCAAAATGAATCATCAGGAAAGAGAATAAGTGGATCTGAACCTTATACCACTACATTGCTTTTAACATGGAGAATCTGGCAAAAGCCAGAATCAGAATATAGCACCTCAGAGGGGGTTATAGTTAAAAACCTCCAAGTGATACCAAGACCACAGTTGGCCAGTATCATAAGAAGAGCTACGAAAGTAGATTTTTGCATTATGTAGACATCTGCCTTTGTCAATCCACATTGGGCATGCTCTGTAAGCTCACCAGTAACAGACAATGCCTTCAGCCCAAAGATTGTGGTGTCCCAGAGCTTCTCTATATTTCTAAGAGTTCCTAGCTCTCTCTGAAAGCAGGAGGGGCCTAAGTCTCATCTCAAGTCTGAAGGCTTGGTTCCTAAACACAAAGCCACATAAGAATAAAGCCTCAGGATTTTTGCCCTTTTTATTATTGCAAATGCCAAGAAATGTTTAAAATTAATATCAACCTAAATAAAGTGGGATAAGAAATAAAAGAAACATTTACTGCCTTAGATACAGGTCTATGCCCCTGACATTTCCATATCAAGGCAGTATTCTCTCTGCTTTAGTGGCAGGCAAGCATAAAACATGCTCTTATTGCAAACACCATGAATTTTTCTGTCCTTTTAAACTTAGCTGTGGAAAGCTGCATATTATAAAAATAGAGAAAGAGAATGGAAGACTTTCATTCTACATAAAGCAATTACCACGGCTGTCAGCAAGAACAAGATTTACTTACACGGAAAGAGTAAAGAGAAAAGAATGTTCCAAGCAGTTCTGAGAGAAAAAAAAATAAAAAGACAAGCTTGCAATACTTTCCCAATCTCAAATTTAGTAGAGGCCATACAGATGTATGAGCAGAACCTCGGTTACCTCATAAGTCTTTATTTGTACAGGTGATCCCATCAAAATCAGGACAGCTACCCAAGGATGTGCAGCTCATTAGAAGCTGCTTGTCTAACAGAATCCGTGTGACCAAAGAAACAGATTGCTGTGCAGTTCTGAGGTTACCCCAAACAGTCAGCAGCAAAACTGGGAACTGTTATAGGAAAGGTTTTGCCAGGAGACTTCTCAGAAAATTGTACTAACCCCATAGACTCTGGAGGATGAACCAAAAGCTTCTCCAGCATTGCTGCCATGCTGGAAATGTTTACAAGATGGCCCAGGTAAAGCAGATCATGAGCAGTGCGTTCTTACTCAATATTATCGTCCAGGGAGATCAAAGCAAGACTGTTACTCAGACTCATCTGAAGCACCATTGATTCCGGGCAACTGGAAATAGACTGCTACATCACACCCTAAAAACCTTAAAATATCCATAGACTGCAATTTGAAGTAACAGTACTTAGAAGCTGAGCTCTTTCTGTGATTTTAACCATACCACTAGTATAACAAATAATCAAACAATCTCATCCAAATCTTACTGTGCTTGAAGTTTAGGTATTGCTACTAATAATATGAAAAAAGATCATGGCTGGAAGGATTCCTTATGCTTGAAAAATACTCTTGGCTGGAGAAAACGTCCTCCAGAGTGCTCCTCTGCTGGTTTTAACTGCCACAGCCATTCTGGACAACAGCTGAGGTTCTGCCTGACAACTCTCTATGTAATTAAAAGTCTTCCACAGTGTAAAACTCTTAGAGATTGATTGACTCTCTTAAAGATCTAAAAGTTGTCTTCAAAATGGCAAGAGATCAAAAGAAGTACTAAAAAACACTACAGTTTTGACATGACAAGACACTCAATCAGCGCTACTAACTTGGAGTAAGTGATGCAAATTAGAATAAGCACAGAGGCCATTGACAAACTCCCAGTGAAAGCAAATGTGTTCGAAGTCTCAGCCAAGCTTCTAGCTAAACTAAAAAAGGAAATAGTTAGGGTTTTATTCCACGTAGCACGAAAGCTGTAAGAACTCTTAACACTGAATCGTTAGTTATTGTTCAGGTTGCTAGTATCCATAATTTTGGATTCTCAGCTAACCCAGATGACAGTCCCCCGTAGACAAACTTTCATTCTTAGCATAAAACATACCCGATGCCTGTATAGCCAGCAGGAAAAGTAAGCTTCCGAAGTACAAACATGGGAGTTAAGCTAGAACCACTTTTGAATTGCTGAACCATTGTAATGAAAGATTGTGCATAAATATTAACACTACTACTAAGCCCTTGTATTTCATATTCCTGCTTGAAGCAAGTTTTTATTGCTGAGTTGTAATTGCCTGAAATTAACACCTTTTCCTGAAAATGCTGACAGATCCTTTATTGTAACAGTGCTACCACGCACAAAACACAGCTATAACACTAATACCAGTCTATTTAAACAGGAAAGCAGAGGAAAATAGAGCTCTGGGTGTTAGTATCAGCCAGCAAGCCCTACAGCAGTCTGTTCCCTTACAGCCCTATGAACCTCTCTGTGGGGATCAGCTCAACTGCCAAAGGAGGACAATGAGCCTGCCAGCTGCCACTGCCTGAAAAACTATCTGCCGTGGCTTGTATTGCTACTGTGTGCCTGTTCCTGATCTGAAACACTGATGCTGCTGCAGGGGGATGGCAGGTCAGTAAAAGGCCAGAATTCAACCGGATGCCACAGATGAATCAAACCACCTGCCAAGGACAATCTCATTGACTGCTTTCATTTTCCAGGAAAGGTGATAACATGAAGTGACATGATGATCCTGGCCTGACACCAGCAGGTTATTTTGTAGGTGTTCATTTCTTTCCCTGTGATTCATGACACAAAAGCAGCCAATGTGAGGCATCTCCAAACAAATAGAAGGATGAATGGGGCTAAGAAAGGGGGAGGAAATGGCATTGGAGCTGAAGCTATTTCACTCTTTTGTCATAGATTTGGCTGGGATAGAGTTAATTTTCTTCACAGAGGCTTGTATGATGTTGTGTTTTGGATTTTTGATGAAAATAGGGCTGATAGCACACAGATGTTTTAGTTGTTGCCAAATAGTGCTTACACAGATCCAAGGACATCTCTACTTCTCATGCTGCCCTGTCAATGAGCAGCCTGGGGGTACACAAAGGGCTGGGAGGGGACACAGCCATGACAGCTGACCCAGACTGACCCAAGACATATTCCATACCATTCGGCACCATGCTCAACAATAAAACCTGCAGTAAAGAAGGATGGAGTGGGGAGAATGACTTTCAGAGCAATGGCATTTGTCTTCCCATGGAACCGTTCCCCATGATGAGTCCTGCTGTCCTAGAAGTGGCTGAACACCTGCCTGACGATGGGATTAAGTGAATGAATTTCTTGTTTTGTTTTGCTTGTGCATGCAGCTTTTGCTTTACCTAGTGAACTCTCTTCATCTCAACCCATCAGCTCTCCCACATTTACCCTTCTGATTCTCACCCCCATTCCACCTGGGAAGAGTGAGAGGCTGTGTTGTGCTGAGCTGCCCACTGGGTTTAACCACGACACTTTATACTTCTCAACTTCCTCTCATACACAAGCAAGCTTGCGTGGAAATATTTCTCTTTTCTAATTTCAAAATTTTTAATACTGCTTTTCTAAAGAAACCGATGGCTGAAATATCTAAAACTCTGAAGTTTCAAATGTACTGCTATACGCATATATCTAAAACAATACACTTTTCTGAGTAGAGAAGTCCTTGACTCTGTGACTTCCTCCTTCCCCCCTCACTCCACAGGATATTTCAAGCAGACAACTTTGTTGAAATTAGAGACACATTTACTTCTGTCACAAAATGCCACCAAAGCAATCCAAGTCTTCCATATCAACACCCAGCAAAATCCTCCAGCTGGTACACTGTTACCAATCCCAAATTAAGTTAAGATTTGTGTACTAGAACCCTGGCCATAGTTTCAAACATTTATATTTACATCTCACTTCAGCCTGTTTGAATGTGGCCCAAGGTGCAACCCAGGAGGATGACCCTTCTGTTTTATCCTTGACACCTCCCAGGCAGAGCTCCAACACCTCTCACCTCAGCAGGGAAAGAAGTGTGCTTTCACTTCCCATGTGCGGCAACAAAAAAGCCTGTAAAGCAGTTGGCTGCCTGATTCCTCCCCATGAGGAACTCCTCATGCAGCCTGACAAAATTGGGACACCTTGCACTGCTGCAGTGGTTTCTCCCATTGAATATTGCTGGGCCAGGGTTTCATTCTGTACTCCCAAGCTAGCATTGATCATTCATGTCATTTTGGGGCTTTGTAGAGTTAAAATATGGGATTAAGACCAGCCTTTCTCCAATTTTTGGTCTTCTTTCCTTCAGGAGGTAAATTAGTCAAAATGCCTCATAACATATTTGCTCCATTGCTTGGAGTGTCAATTAAAATAAACTGCAAAGTTGCTTTGAAAATACCAAAACTGGAATAATTTGTCTGCTCTGATGGCTAAAGTGAGCCTATCATCTCTTCTCAGTAGTATTAGCACTCTGCTTTTTTGTAACACACTATCCAACCACACATTCCCAAGTAACTTGCCCATCGCATAGCGCAACGTCTCTCTTTTCACAGGTGGATGGAGGCACAAGGAGCTCAGCAGTGAGGTTTTCAAGTGGCTTTTAGCTTTGGCCTAATCCCAACCCCTTCTGATTTCAGAGGGAACAGAATTAAGTCAGTACTGTGAGTTACTTTGATAATCCAGGCCGGAATTAACTCAGCAAGTACTGGCCAACTCAGTAGGCTTCTGACATCTCTGAAGCTTCTTCTAGCCAAAAAGTAATAAAATTCAGAAGAGCTTTTTATTTTTTTTATTTTATTTTGCATCACATTTTGAAAATTGCATGGATTAACCTTCCTCATTGGCTATAGCCCAGTTGCATCCCAAAACACTCGGTCTTTGTGCAACATATAACCTCCTGTACCCACAGCATTGTTTTACAAGGAACAGACAACCTATGTTATCAGTAATCTCAAAGTTGAATTTCTGTTTTTAACAAAACCCTGCATAAAATACCTGAGGGGGAATACTCCACTTCAGCTCATCAATTTGCTTTTCAACCATACGGAAGTTCAGTGTTAGGGTTCATCTGATTCTTTCAGCTTGTAAAAGAAGGGAGGAAGAGCTAAACATTTCAATGGAAGACATAATCCATCCTTTGCCTAAGCCCTCACAACATGCTCACCACCTGCTTTACTTTTACACACGCAGCTTGGGCTCAGCAGGGAACAGTCTGTTGCAGTGAGGATTTCAATACAATCACAAGGGCAAATGCTACAGCTCAATCTAAAGTGAGAGAGAGAAGTATAAACAAGATGATCTGAGAATAATGCTTCCAGCCTTTATCAGCATATTGCTGCACATGCACCTGTGCGTTTGCACAGATAGCAAGTGCTCAGGGACCTGCCTTGCGTCACTGCTTACAACTGAGGGGAAGGAACCTATTAGATAGCAACACCCTTCAACATATTTCTCCAAAGTTAGGGAATCAAAAAGTAATATTATATGTATATATATAAAAATAAAAGACACCCAGCGCAGAGTTCAGAATAGCCTTTATGACAGAGATTCAGATGTATGGATAAACTACCCATTTATGCAGCTCAGTGATTTTCTTTGTGCATTCAGAAAACCTAAGGAAAAAAAAAAAACATAGCCTTCCCTTCTCCAGCATGAAATCCTTCTTTGCCCATTCATCTCCTATATAGTCTTGTTGTTAAAGGTATGCAACACTGCCTCACTGCCCAGCACTTTGCTAATAACCCAATGAAAAACTGTGTAATCACAAAGAGTGACAAAAGCAATCCACAAGGATCTGCAAAAGCCGTTACTTATATGGGAAAGGCTTGGCAAATACTGACCTTCCTTCGTGTTCTTCCCTAACCCAGTGGCAGATGATCCACACTGTAGTTATTAACAAAGACAGTCTTATGAGCCTGATATGGTCAAATGATTTAGCACCTCCAGGTAAAACTTTTATACTGCATCTGAATTTACTACCCACTAGCGACCCTGCTTTTTTATCGGTCGGAACAAGATAGATTAGATCTTCCATGTAAATTTTATGTTTTATCATCTAGGAGATTTATGATCTTAGATGCACCTACTGCATTCAATGAGGAAAAGCTATGTAAGTGTTGTCTTACAAGGCATGACACTGGAGAACATTGCCCTTCTGCAAAGTACCAAATACCAGAGAACACACCAACCAGAGTACAGATACGTTTTGTGGAAATCCAGAAGGCAAACAAGAGGCACAATACAACAGCAAGGCTCAAACTTACCCCTACTATTGCCCTGAGAGGGCCTGGTCAGGAATTTTCCACCAAAATATCAACTCATGCCATGTTACACAAGCAGAAAGTGAAAGGCCAGCCTGCTTTCCAGCAGCTTATAATTCACACCTGAGTGACAGCACAAGTGCAGGTGGGTCTGAGGTAAGGCCGCTGCCACGTAGGATTGCCTGCAACAAGAAAAGGAACTATTTTCTTGCTATGTGACAGGTTCCGCAGTATAGGTAGGAATGAAGGGGAGGAAGAGGCTTTGTGTTTTGTTTTATAGTAAGACCTTCATCACACCAAAATCTGTTACTAATGGCTTGAGGCAAAGACTTGAACCTGTCTCTCACACATCAGATGACTGCCCTAACCTCGAGGTGCACCTCAAGTTATCAGCTGCTCTTGCTGATGCTGCTTCTGTAGACACAGATCATCAGCTCGGCCACTGCACAGCTGTCCAGAACTGCCACGCTCCTCTTTGGGTTTACCTGCACAGAGAACTTCAGTCCCACTGCACTGCTCCTGCAGACATCTGCAGGAACACAAGCAGGGCTTACAAATATTCACAAACCCCAGCCCATGTGAGAACATACATATCCCAGTTCCAGACAGAGAAAAGTTCTGGATGGATAAACAGAACACATCTGAGGAAACCTTGATATAGTGAGCAATGGTGCTCACTGGGAACAAATTGCTTTATTTCAAATGGTCTTTGTATTTCAGACCGGCATGACTCAAACAACTTTCAGTAAGAAAAAAACAGTCATTGTGAGTTTAAATATTTCTATAAAAGCCAATCATATAGTACATAGCCCCTCAACCCAATTAGGGGCAGCAGTGCTGAGTATCTCATGTGTTTTAGGCCACAACAACACTGGAAATAAAACGTTGCAGAAATATACCATCTGCAGGAACAAGTCCTCCAGATTTGTGCATAAAGTCTACTACTAACAGTGACAATGGCTGGGTTAAAATCACATACTGTATCTCCCTAAGCAGTTAGGTAAAAAAAAAATAAAATAAAAATACCAGAGCCTACTACAGATGTTGATCCATTTGTATATACGGTGACTGTAACAACTTCAATAACCACTGAGGCACAAAACCAAAGTAGCCTTCCTTTCAGAATATTACTCACATATCTTCCACCACGGCCCTGTTTGTGAAGACGCCCAAAGCAAGGTGTTCTGATCAGCTGGCTGGCACACCTACTAACGGGTTAACAACAGGATTAGCACATGGCTTTTTTCCCCCCCCTTGCATTGCAGTGCCAATGTTTGCCATACAAGGAATAAAAATTATGGCAAGTGACAGTTGTAATGGGATGGACAGGTGTCTGATTACAGATAATATTGTCATTGTTTACTAAGCCACATCTGAGCTTCCTACAAATGAAAAGGTAAAAAAAAAACAACAATAACAAAAAAAAACAGCTAAGCAGGTTGTAATTCAGAAAGACAGATCTTTGTTCAGAGAGAACTCCTGCCTCTACATTTAATCAAGATAAACTAGATTATGAGCAGTAGGGCAGTCTAGTGTGCAGTATGTCTTATTAATCATACATCAAATAAGCTCTAGGAACTTTCTACCAAAATCACTATTCATAAGCAAGATTATCAGAAATTTAGTCAAAATAAAGAACAAGTATGTATCTTAAAAATGAGTTACATGAAACGTTAACTGAAGCATCAACTATTATATATACATATACTATACGAGGGTTGCTCTGAAAGTTACGCCTCCTACTTCATTATATTGGCCCACAACATCAGAGGCAGATGGTAATGGTATGGCAGTAATATCTCACACCTTGTTTCCCATAAACCATGTGCAATTCAGTGAGAGTATCTTAAAGAGTTACCCACTTGTTACTCAATTGTTTAAAATCAAAACCATGGCATTTGCTTTATGTGGAAGACCAGTACCATTCCAAGCAGGGAACTCATCATAACCTGATTTCAGAGTTGTGCTCTTGGTTTTGATGGATATGCTTCTGGAAATTATTGTCAGCATCCCAAATGCTGCAGGGGAGTAATGAGTTTTATTTGATTTCAGTCAGAAGGGAGATTTGTGTATATCATTCCCCTGACTAGACAGAAATAAATTAACTTATCACAGTACCTGGGAGTCTACAGAGCTAGCTTCTGTAAAACTGCTGAATCCCCACGTAAGCATTGGGTATGTCTATCCCAAAGAAAAGTGTGTTATGAAAACACCAGAGTCAGCTAGCTCTGCAGCAAAGCAGTGCAATCCCATCAGAAAGAGCTGAGGCTGAAGGGCAGTACATAAAGTGCAGCCACGTACTGCCAGCCTGGAGCCCTCCATGTCCACTCTTTGCCTTCTGGGATGGATACTGATGGCCCCCAGCCCACATCCATGTGCAGCACTGGCTCAGCACTGACCACACTCATCTGCTGCTATCTTGTGCACCAGAGCTGCAGGTGCAGGCAGAATAATTCATTGTTCTCAACCCAAATACTGCCACTGCATGTCTGTTTTGTTTCACTGTGTTTTTAATTTAAATTAGGATTGGTGAATAATTCTTCTTCTAAAACAAATATCTTCACATATCATTTCAAATCTCCATCTTGTGGACTCACAGACCATAAAAACACTGTCAGGAGCAGTCTGTGGGAAGAGAGTTGCTCTGAAGCTAGAAAGTCAAATCTCTGAAAAGCAGTGGCACTCAAACACCTATTTTTATTTTTTCTAAATCTCACTGTTATTAAGCAGCTTCCTCTGCCTTAATCCCTGCTCTGTGATCAAAACTCCCTTTGTCCTTGGTCTTCATACCAGCTCTGACTCTGCCTGGGAGTACTTTTGGTTCTCTCTGTTGAACTGAGGAGTCCAGCTGTTAATTTAGACTAGAGCACATGCACCACCTGCTCAATACAACTCCTGAAGTAGAGCTAACTAATTTCAACTGATGGAAAACATATGCAGACAAATGTTAAAGGTAGTGCTCAAACCAGTCCCTTGATGTAACTGAGGACTGTTTTCAATAACAGTTCTGAATAAAGTCAGAAAAAATCCCTGCCATGTGAATCAGGAATAACCCTTGGCAAATACCCACTCCATTTTGCTATTGTCCTACTGTAACACTCTACCCCACCACAAGCAACATGTAGCAAAAATCCCTTGGTGACCTGTTATTCTAAACTAGCTTCATTCCATTACATAGCAAATTTCTTATTAAAAATTACTTTTAAAGTGAACTTAGAGATTAAACGAGATAGGCAGCTTTTTAATATAGGAATTCTCATACGTTTGCATGGACACAATCGCTAATAACACGGGAAATGCCAGTGGAAATACACAGCCCTGTGCCACCAACTTGCTGAACCAGAAGCATTGTCTAAAGCGTAAGAAAGAGCTTAATATGTTTATTTTGATCTTTCTTTGGCCACTGAGACTCCCAGCTCTGATGCCAGAAGCCATACTGCTTTTTGTTCTGTGAGCATCTACCAGGGACCAAACTAAAGTCATTGGCTTACTGTATAAGCGTCTTGGTAATGGTGCATTTCAGTCATTATTCACCAGGATCACATCTCAAGTGAGAGAAAAAGCTCTGAATTCCTTCACCAATTGCCTGAGATATCAAGGTCCTTTTTCATACATTGATTTTTTGGTGTTATTTACTTTACAATAGCAGGAATATCCCTTTGCATGTTCCAGATATAAGGAAGCTAAAGAAGTAATCTATATGAGCGTAAGATAGGATATTGAACTAGATTCCCTGAAGCAGAAGTCACTGGCATAGAGGTAATATTTCAGAAGGATGGAATTGATTTCTGACCCAGTACTTCAGCGCCCTGCATTCATGAGAGTTCATATTGGATGAAAACAAGTCGATACAGGAGGCATATGAGATTTAAAAGGCTCCAAAGTACAGTAGGATAACAATGGATAATTTACACATGATGCTTAATAAGCAACTGCAGAAAAGCTAGCTTTTTCTTTTGCCTATGTCCAGTGTAGTTTTTCTTTTCCTTTAGAGCTACAAAGCAAACTTCATAGGGTGATCTCACTAAGGCTAAGTCAGGACACTGGCTAATACTCAGACAAAAACCTCTTATTTTAACAAGCCAGTAAACTTCTCAGCAGGACAGTCTATTTAGTCTTACATCTTGTTAGCCAGCAACGGTAGCAACTAAAGGGTATCCAAGTGAAAATTTGTAAAGCTTGCTTTTGCCAATCCAAGCAGTTTGGGTTGGTCTGACAGCTTTTTGACGGAGGGGCTGTACTTCCTTCACTTGAAGCACATCCATTTAAAGAACAAATTCCCCCATGCCCAAATGGAAAAGCTGCAGGGAAGTTGTGCACTTCACTGGTGGACACGATGCTTTCTTGAACTGAACAATGTGGTTTAGGGTTGGAGAATACATGCTAAGGGAGAGCAGTACTACATGACCATTTTATTACTTTCTGTGGTACTCAACACCACCTCTCTTCCACAGAGAATCTTGATCAATGACAGTATTTCCAATTTTATCTCAGTCTCTTAGGGTTTAAAAGACACTAAAAGAACAGAATTTGGCCTACTTACTTTTATCTGACACGCCAAAATAAGCTAATTGCTCTTAAAATTCTAATAGGACTGTTCCATGAAACTTCAGTTACTATTCAGCACTAAGAAATTGCTTGAAATCAAATACCAATCTTACAAAAAACTCTTCATTTTACCCTCCTTAAGCAAGTCTGTATACTAACAATGCCAAGTATTGTCAGATTAAAATACGAGACAAATTAACCCTCATTAAGAAAATGCACCTGCAACGCAGCCTTCCAACTGTGAAAAAGCAACTGTTCACTGGATTTGCATTCGTATTGTCTTCACCCCTCATTAACCAGCCCTGCTGAATTTTGCTGATCAGTCACTGGCTGCTGTATGTTCAGCAGGAGACATCTCTTTGGAATCATGACAATTCTGAAAAATCAAATGATTTGCTCAAAAAAGAGAAGACAGCCTTTTTAAAATCATTCCTTCCCATCCTTTAAAGGAAAATTTTATGCAAGACTGTTCAGCTACAATTAATATTTTGAAAATTACAATAAAAAAATAAAAATTCTGTTAAGATTTATTTTTGAGTAACGAAAAGCAAAAAAAAAAAAAAAATACATAAAATACTAGATGAAAGTGTCACTACAATTTGCCAAGACCTAATCCAGACAGGAGTGTTTTGAAGTTTCAAAGGCTAATACAAAACTTTTTATTGGATTAAACATTACCCTGCACAGCATTTGCTTTCAGTTTCTAAAGGCATGAAGGTACAAATAAAGTAGTAAAATCAAAAGGTGAAGCAGCCTAGTCTTTGCTTCTCATTAAACAGTGCAGTTAGCAGCACAACAGATGAAAAGGCTACCAAACTCCTTAAATGCTTCTAACCATAATAATCTTAATGACACCAAATCATCTCTAATATGTTTTAACAAGAATAACTTGAATAGATGTTTTATTTCTACTACATTTTGTACAAATTAAAAGATCCAAATTAATTTAATTGAGAAATACAGAATCAGAACCAAACCAAGAAACATGGATATCAGACAACATAGTGATGACTGCTAGAAGAAATTACCTAAAAGAGTTCAACCAGCTCATATTGCATTATTCCTTTATGGTGGTTCTTTCACAGAAAGAAAAACAAATGTAATTATTTTACAAACAAGCCTAATCCCATTGCAAGAGATTTATTGCTTAAATATGAGCCATCCTTCCCAGTGTGTCAACCAAATCCGAGTCGTTCAGCTTGTTTTTTGAAAGAGAAGCGCAGACATCCTCTCCAACTAAGGCTGTCTCCTTCCCCGTCCATCAGCTGCCATTAACAGACATTGAGGAAAGAAAAATGTATGACGTGTGTAACGATATTTCTGGTTACCTCTATCCACAACTCGGGTACACCAATCCCAACCTCTCTGTACTTCACAGCTCACCACAGATGTTTGTTGCATGCCTTCCACACATCATACCAAACACAAAGTTCACCCTTGGATGTGGACTGCTAAACAACCCCATACGCTTGGGAGCACACATACCTTACACACCTCTCCGGCAAACACAATACAGAGAGCCTCTGCACATGGAAAGCTAATGGCTCACAGACTTCATCTGATTTGTTTGTGTGCATTTTGCCCCTGCAACTCATCGCAGAATTAAACTGAAATATTTAATAGTCATGGATCATTGGGTGGGGGTGAATCATTGCTCTTTGATTCTCAACTTATTCAACAAACCCTGCTCACCCTCTGTTCATCCATCAACAGAATGGTTATGTTATACATTATCCAAGGCAGACAAAGGAAAATTCTTATGTAATTCTCCATCAAGAAGTGCTATATCCTCTCTAATTTTTCGATTTTTTATTCATGTACATCTCATGGCAGACTCACAAAGATAATGCATCAAGCATTAAAAATATTTCACTGCCCATGAGATACCTCTATGTTGGAATCAAAATGTGAATCATTTTTTATTTAAATAGAAGATATTTTATACCTCTATAGCTATATTGAGACATTATATTCATAGAGCTAAAAACTGATAGGACAGCTGTTGCTATGTATTAGGTCCTTCCAAATAACTGGCAGTAATTTCTGTTCCAGGCAAGTCTGCAACTTACAGCTGAGATATTATTTAGGAAATATTACAGTCTTGATATAAAGCATGAACACGTCACCTGATCATTTCAGCGTTCTATTATCTGCATTGTTATACATTTTCCTACTTGATTGAACACAATAGAAGCATACTAGACAAAGAGAAGCCACTATGTTTTTTTCCCAAAAAAGAATGAGATGCAAACGTATTTTGATGTTTCTAGACTACGTTAATTTTTGTGAAACCACATGCCACTAGGACACATAACAGCTGGCACATCAAAGACGATGTGAACTTCCTTGGTAGAACTTCTTACAACAGAAGTACAGATCATGCCTATGAAAATGAAGAATATGACAGACAACACCAGGAGAGAGCAAGAACTACAACTGTCAAAAAGCAGTAACGCACTATTACAAAGCACACAGCATTGGGACAAGAAGCAAAATTAAGAGAGGCCACATGCACATGCTGGCCAAAATGAAGGTGCTGTGAAGGCTGCCAAAGAGCAAAGGGCTAAGTAAGACATTCAAAGATAATAAGTATTCGAAGACAGAGAAAAAGATGTAAACAGGTGACACTTTCAGACCTCTGAACTGAGGCAAAAGGGGGTCTATACAAGTTCTTTAAAACAAAAAAAAAAAAAAAGAAAAAGCATCACTTGAACTATCAAAAATGAAGTTAGAGGTCAGTCAGGTAACAGAGGCTACATGCTGAAGTTATGTCTCAAAGGACACTGACTGTTCAAAGTTTTGTCCAAGAACCTAAACAGAGCTACAGAAGCAATAAAACACACTACAGCTAAGTACCTGCTGATGGGCATAATTAGATATGTCTCACATCTTTTCAAAATGCTGTACTGGCAATCTCAATAACTCTACTCTTTGTTCAGCAGCACCTTTGGCACACAGCCCTGCAAAAAGTGGGAAATAACTTGGAAAAAATGTTAACATAACAGAAAAACAGAGCTATAAAACCATTCATCTCACTCTCCCAACAGCCATGGTGACTCGCTGCATGCACACAGCTTGAATGTGTCTGTTTTCCTACTGGAAAACCCTGACAAAAAAAAAAAAAAAAAATGCTGTTCACTGCTTTTGCAGGAGCTCAAGTGGCTGGTGTAGTTTTTGTTTCTCCTGGAACTAATGTTCCTTTTTACTAATTATTGTCCTCCTCCAAGACTCCATTTGAACGTCTTTGTGCAATTCCACCTTTCTAAAACATCTTTTGATGCCAGAAATTGAGTCATTATATTGTATGACCTGTGAACCCACACAGACGCAGAATTTGACAATTTACAGAACAAAATAATTTGAGATGAATCCTCCATTCTTCCTCATTCTATCCATAGATTACTTTAAAAATCAAATGCTTTCAGACTTAGGAATGGGTGAAACTCCATGGTGTTTTCTTTAGATTTAAGTTATTACTCTTTAAAAAGAGATTCAGTACAAGCACAGACACTTAATTACTTGTGAATTAGTCCTATATAAATATTAGACTGTAAATCAGACTGTTCAAAAGTAATTATTCTGCTTCCTGAGTTCTACTGAAGAATAAATTATAACAAAACAGTAGTGTGCCTTCATATTTTACCAGAGTTGAGAGAATGAAAGATTCAGATGCTTTAAATTCTCCTTGAGATTCAAAATCTTATGAAAGAAATTCATGTATAGACCAACATATGAATTCTTACGTACTGATAACAGCCCTGCTGCTTTTAGCGTGCTATTAACTAAGTTTAATACTCAAAGACTCCTAGCAGAGGACAAAGCCTCTCTCCAACTACCAGTATTTTCAGGTAGGCCCTAAATTTAGGAAGCCAGAAAAGTTCTGACAAGTTCTAGACAGGTCAGAACAGATTCAGATGCTTATTATTTTGGATATGCCAGTTAATAACTACTGAAGCATCAGTGACAGATGGAACAAGCTGCATCAAGAGAGCAGCAACTGAACTGCCAGGCTCCAGAGGGACATTTCGCTACAGATGGGCACGTATGTAGCAGGAGACTTCAAGTACCATTTGCACCACTACATGAATCTTCATCTTGTAAGGGATCTTAACAGAACTGACACTTGGCATCACACTGTTCTCCAAAGACCTAGGTGCTCTCTCACAAAGCACTATAAATCTGCAGCAACAAAATAAATATATTCAGAAACTAATCTCTGTTGGGATTTTAACATTGACCACTAGCAAACTGCAAATGTTGAAGATTGATCAACACAACTGCCTTGTTGACAGGCTGGTTTGCTTACTGAGAGCCCAACCAAAAATAGCGTAAGATTCCTTACGAGCACAAATTTGCTTTAGGCTTGGATGAGTGGTAACAGCCAAAAAACACACAGCTGTGCCTTTACCTCCCCGCCACAAGCAATGAAACTGAAATGTCTCATTTCAGTCCTAAGCATATTCATGTAAGTAAGAAAAAAACCCGTGTGCAGTCATTACTTCACAGATACTTCCATTACATGTAGATAAACTGAATGATTACCTAGCTTTCATCACTGATATGGACAAATAGGTTCTACACACAGTCTAGTGCAAAGCATTATGATATTTTGGACTAGATGATCTTGTAGGTCCTTTCCAACCTAGTGTTTCTATGATTCTATGATATTCTAACTAAAGCTCCTTCCATAATAGTTTCCATGGCACTTTTGACATCCAACTGACAGAAAGGGACAAGCCCAGTTCATACTGAGCTTGTATGTCCAGTACACATACTACGTACCGATGCTGATAACCTCGAGTTTCCCTGTAAGGGCTAAATAAAACTGGTTATTAAATCAGTGCCACAAGTTACAGATCATCACAAATCAAAGAACGTGTAGAAATATTCTCCCCTCCCTCATCATCCATGCAGAACGTTACTCATCTTGAAAGCATCTCCTTTATCTACACAAGAAAATAATTCCACTCAAAAATTTAAATAAAAATCCCTACAATATCTTCCAAGATCTCTCCATGAACAAAGATGAGCTGTGATCATCTTTATTTCATTCTACCTAAAGTTGTACACTTAAGTCACGGTGATACCAGATTTGATCTAACAGCATCCTATTAAGAGGAATGAAGGTTAAGAAGGTAGTTTAAAACACCTCTTTATAGCTCATCATCAAACCATTGCCAGTTATTTTAATCACAGTTAATGTCACCTGCTGCCAGGAGAGATTTTTATAATGCACTGTCACCAAGATTAAAGTGTAGCAGCAATTTTGTATTTCTGTTTAGGCTGTGGAAAAAAGCAATGTGAAAAGAAATTGATAAAAGGACAGTTTCCATAATGTCCAACGTTAGAGAAAACCTTATCAAAAAATACATATCCAAGAAAATTACTAACTTGTGTGCATATGTTAAGAAAGGAGTGAAATGAGATATTTCATTTTCACCAGTAGCCATTCAGAAGTAAAGACAGTTGCATATTTTTGTCCATTTCCATGAAAATAGGATCTGTAAATGATTTTTAATACCTGGTTTGTACAAACAGTCTGGATGTCTCAACCAAATCATCTTGTCTTGGGATTAGAGACATAACAGTTAAAGTGAGGAATAGCAGTATCGGCACGCCTGCATTCTCAATAAAACCATTGTGCTGGAGGAGAGAAAAGCTTCAGTGCATTTCAGTACTTCATCTATGCATTCTTGAAAAAAGCAGCAGACAAGTGCACATGGGAACTTATATACATTAAAAAGTGGTGCTTTGTTTGTTTATTTTGCCAAGACTCCTTCCAGAAAACAATTTTTATTAAGCTGGATTGTCTGTCAAAATCCCTGGGCAAAGATCACTTTCACTGTCACCAAGCATCAGTCACATCCTGTCACGTCACGTGGATAATAAAATGCAGAGTGAATAGCAGGGAATACAGGGCATAGCTTCTCAGAGTCTGCTGTGATAAGGTATATCATATGCTAACAAGTGAACACATGTTTACTAATCACCTGCCTTGCTCAAACAGTAGCACCGTGAGTATTGGCCCCACCACAAATGGTAGAGAAGTACTCCCTATCAACTGAGTTCACGATATGCTGAAATTTATTTTATGCTGATCTCACTAATTTTCAAAGTTACTCACAATAACAAAAGTAGGATCATGCAGGTATTTGCAGAATCTAAACAGTAGACTAAACTCATGGGATAGGGGATTTTTTTTTTTTTTAATTAAGTGTGTGAACAATGCAATGAAACCTCAATTAAGATCTCTAGAGGCTACAACCATCCAAGTAATAAAGCCTCAGAGGTGATGTAGCTTGCCATGTGCATTTGGCACATTAGATCCCAGCACATCAGTTAATTATTTTGATTTACAAGAACACACACGCTCACTATTGGGAAGGGTTTTGAGCTGCTTTTATTCAGAGAGTGCTAGTCTGTGCACTCTGCAGCGTGTGACAACATTCAAGTCAAATTTCTAGTGAATTATCAGCATTTTGGTCTGGCTTCCCCTCATCATTCCTGCTTTCTCCCATAATCTGCACTCCATTTAGTGGAAGTCAATGAAGCTCTATGTGTATGGAACTTGCCTCTATCATTCAAATCTGAACTATGACTGGGCAAAATTTCTGTGATAAATTCTAGTATTTATAATTCATCACACATTTTCACTACATTGCAAATCTGATGCTCAAGTAATGTTCACTTTGGTCTCTGGTTTATGAATCTTTGAGTGAACTATGGCCAAATTTCAAAGAAACTTGAATTAGATCTGTCCTGAAATTTCAGTGCTAAAGAAGATTTCAACTGTTTTGAGCAGAAGGCATACAACTAAGCCAGAAGCCATGCAATTTTTTGACACAGCAAGTTTCACTATGTTTCTGTTCAGATAAAACCTTAAACCTAAATGTGAGAGTCTAGGATAAGACCACCGAAACCAGAGGAAAAATACCTCTCCTCAGTTCAGTCTGACATCTGAAGACTTAGTTTCACAAAGCCCCATCAAACATATTAGAGTAGAAACTAACAAACCCCTGCTGGGTAAATTACTGCTGACAGTTGGAGCTTTTCCAATGAAAATGTCTTATAAGCAATAGGGACATCTCAAATGAGAAGGATATTAGAAATCCTGCTCTGAAGCAGCTGCTATTCCTCATGTTATCACCCACTTGGGAACTCATGTCCTTGCACAAAAGAGATTTTGCATGAGTAAGACATGGATCTGGTTCTGGAATGCTCAGAACTGTGGAAAGTGACTTGCAATCTAGTCTCAGATATGACTCATTTCATTTCCTTCAAAAGAAGCCATGCCAGCCAAGGGTTTGGCATGAAGCTGCCCACAGCCTATCAAACATACTGTAATGATTTGTGATGAACCTGTAAGGGTTCAAGTTCCTCCATGCCATCCATCATCTTTGTTTCTGTGCACAACAGATTTGGGATAATAGGATCACAGCAGCCTTTGGGAAGCAGGTAGAATTCCTTCCTTTCTGAGGAAGTAACCACTATGAATACTAGCATGTGCTTACCTCCATCATCCTGTAAACAGCTTACAAAATGAAGTGTGAGGCTTTCTGTGGCTAATTGTATATTTTATATTTTGTCCTCTTATTGAAGTAATTTTTTTTTATGCTTTTTGGGGTTAGTGGCCTAAGAAAATGTATATCTAGCTCTTCCTACTATAGAGGCACAACAGAATGGAAGTCTCATTCCTATTTCTTTCTCACCCACAGCTTAAACACAATTAACTTTTCATTTGATGCATTCTTCCTGTCTGCAGTCATAATGCTCCCTCAGGAAATGAGATCCAATAAGTCCTACACAAGGGTAGAAAAGTAGGGTACTGACCAAATATTGTATAATGCTATATTATAGGCCTATGGGAAAAAAGTTAATTAAAGACCACAGCCATCCTTTGGGAAAATGTTTAATATATTAGGCTCTTGCAGCAGAACAATGCAACATAAACAAACCCTCTGTCTTCTGAAATTTGTGAGTATATCACATGTTTATGGGGAAAAAAAAAATCAAAATCTGACACTATTTTATTGGTCGTAAACTACAAATACGCTTAATAAGATATGCAAAGAACACACTTAAACATCAACATCAACAACTGTAATCTCCACTGTGGGCTAATATATTACCTCTTGAGTTGGGAAGCCCTGTGTATTTCAGGTGCTGGAATTTCAGAAATTGAGTAACAATTAGTAAGAATTTCTGCCTAGTTCCTAGTGCTCAGTGAGCACAGCAACCCAGGTGTCACTGCTCAGAGGGTCAGTAGCTAGGTCTGCCACACAGGGTCCCAGACTGGAAAAAATAAAGCCTACACAGTTAAAAGCAGGAAGTACAGCAGAGACCTGTAAGGCTACAGAGAAATGCATCTGCTTCTAACCTTGGGGAGGACACACAACACAGGAGTAATTTACAGCATTTACATTTCAACTTCAGTTTCAAAATTCAAGCCAGAAACATTGATCTGGAAGCTGAACTCTGAACTTGTGCATTTAGCATAAGTGAAGAATAAATACAGTTGGGAGAACAGCTCCATATACACAGTTGAACAGTGACTTAGTTTTTAATTCACACTAGCATTTTAACATCAGGAACTGCAAGCTGCATGTTACGTATAACTAAGACACCTGGCACTTTTTAGATCTTGCCATAAAAATTAAGAGATATGTATAGCTTCCCCCTCAGTTACTTATTTTCACCAATAGATCTTAGAATGCTTTATTTGAATGGTTATGTCAGAAGAGGGAGAATGATGACATGTTCTACTGGGTTACTGCCAAATCTGTTGTGGATGCCTAAATTATAAGCCAAGGCTGTATCCTATAGGTGACGCTGCTAGCTGTAGTAAAGAGGTCAGCCCCCTGAATAGGGTGCTCATGGGACTAACAGCAGTGATAGTCAGGTCACCTCAAAAGAATGCCATTCTTAGTATTTGTTTGGATTTTTTTTTTTTCCAAACAACTACCCACACACAAACTCTTTATTTTCCATAGAAGTGTTCTTTCTCTGGTTCTTAAAAATAAAAGCATATATCTGCAACTGGGCCACCCACAATCTTAAACAAGAGACATTTGTCTAGCAGAGTTTCTGGGTGGAATACACAAGAAAAGCACAGTTTGTGCTAAAAATAAGTGTCTATGTTCAATAAGTTTAAAGTTTCAATTTAGAGCTCCTTTCTGAATAGAGTTATTGTACCTATGATATATCAGGCAACATATTGGTATTCACTTTTGTAATTACAAACACCTTTTCCACTAACACTCAGATGATTGTTTCTTAAAAATAACCTCACATGAAAGGAACATTAAGCCCAAAATGATGTTTCATTAAGACCACTGAAGAATTTTTATTAGCAATTCCATCAAGTTTAACTAGTATCTTTAGTATATGCATGCATGTATGTATAATCTACGTCAGATTTGACAGTTTTTGATGGATGTTTCCACTATCACAGCGTTATTATCACTCTTATATAGTAATACTGGCAGCAGGGACCTACAGTTTATTAGGCCTTGTGTTGCATCTGCCACAATGCCCCGGGGCTCAAGTATAGTCATCTAATCCAAATACCATTCCTTGCAATTACACTTGATTGTTAACTGTATATATTCAGTACCACTTACATTTGACTGTTGCTGCTCTCTGAGGTTTTCTTCAAATAGGCCATGCTTGAGGTCCCAGGCAGATGATGGTATAATACAGATAATTAGAACTGAAAGACAAAGTAGGTATATTAATTAATATAATTTTCACTAGTGGACTAAAACATCAATGACAATACAGACAACAGCACAGTTTTGTAACGTTTTCATCATATGCTTTAAAGGCAGCAGGTTTAAAGGAAGGAAGGGATAACGTCTGCCATTCGCCTCCAGAGTGACAAACTTCCAAGAGCATACCAGTGAAGACAGAATATATTGACTTCCTTGGCTGCTGCATCACTGTGGACTTATATCAGAAACCCAATTTCTTCCATGAGAAGAACCTATCTTAACTGTCCCTTGGACTCAAAAACAAGGAGCACAAAACTAGTCTGCCAAAAATTAGCACAAGCTACAGTGTGAAAGCTACACATTGAGAGGTCCTTTGGGAAATACACCGTGGAAGGAGCACCCGCTGCTCCACAGTACAATTAACTTCATATTGCAGAGTAAGGGAAATAACCAAAAAGGAAAGTCAGCCCATCTGGAGTGTTTGAATGGAAGTTGTGGAGCTGCTTTGAAGTACCAGAAAGAATTCACACACTCGTCACTAGATCTGGCTGAAAATGTAAGAATAAGAATGCAGCTTTGTACAAAGCACAGAGTACTTCAGACTGAAGACTTCACATTCTTTTATTTGCAGCAAAGTGACAGCGTGCAAGCCAAAAGGCAGGAACAAGAGAGAGGGGAACTAAATGACAACATTTACTTTAATTATCAAGCCAGAAAGCTCTTTGCCACAAACTAGGTAAGCGTCTGCCTCAGGTACAGCAAAGAATCCACAAAAGCCAGAGACCTGAAAACAAGCATTTGCCACTACCAAATTATTTTGTCAAGTTATGCTTAAGGGTTGATTGATGCACTTTAACATCAAATAACATTAAGCTTGGAAGCTCTCTGAGATGCACAGTCATCATTCATCAGTAAAGCTCAAATTTTCCAATCAACCAGTGTGAGAGAAATTAATTTGGAAGCTGTCAAGAATTCTTTGTGTAATTACTGTTCTGCAGCAATTAGGAACTAAGCTTACATTATTTGTTAGAAGATACACAATTGTTAAAGCTGTTACCAATAATAAAACAAGTTCTCTTTAACGATTCGTTAATCTAATATAGACACTGACACAGGCATATTTATTCACATAAATATTCATATTTTTCTGAATACTCTTGCCTACTTCAATACAGGAAGTTTTACACATAGTTTGAATTATTTTTTCAGAAAAAAGTACTTTGTAGTTGTGCCAGAAGGATCACTGTTGCCTCCTAAAAATAAATAATATAATTAATTAGCAATACCAACAGACAAGCAAAAATGGTCTGAAAAATATCAAACGACTGAAAGCATAAATCACGATTACAACCCAAACAATCTTTGACCTACACACAAGCTACAAGGTTCAAAGGTGGCATTGCATTATGTATTTATTGCCTGACTAAGCCATTATTCACCAGTCTTCATTTTAAGAGGTAGGGATGATGGGAGTCTTCTGTGGGGAAGAATATATCACGAAATCTTCCATATACAGGATGGTACAGCTAATTTATCTTTTGTTGCCTTCTTCTCGATTTATGGCATGACAGCTTTTTACAAAATGAAGATTCACAATGTAATGCAAGAACAGAACAAAGTGCAACCATTCACAGAGCAGCCTTCACACTCACCATAGTCCTCAGAAGATCTACTCATCATATTGATGAATGTAAAAAAAAAAAAAAAAAAAAAAGGCATACTACCGTGTAAGGCTGGAGGAGACAAGAGCAGCAAACACAAATGTATTCCAGTCCCAGCCCAGCACCATACCCTGACACACCTGCAGTGATGAACAGAGGCCCAAAGCAGCCCATCTGCACCCCTGGACCTCAGGATCAGGTTGCCCAGCACTCCCAGCAGTGCCCCCCAGTGTGTGAGGATGACTACACCCCAGACTACATCCAAGCTTTTACCCACACACTCTGCTATCTTGTTCCCCTTGCCCTAGTCTTTTCTGAAGGAACTCTGCTTTCAGTAAGCAAGGGAAATTTCCTATAAATTGGTAGGGAATCCATGAGCAAAGTGATTGGGACTGCACTGTGCCATTTTTGCCCATTTCTTTCGCAGCTCCTAAGTTCTCAAAGGTCTGTGCTGGCACTCTCTACAGAGAGACTGCACCTTTGTAAGACATCGAAAAAAGCCACGTGAGGTCAAGACCAGAACTTCACAGCATCCATACAGACTGAGAAAGACAGGAACTCTGTTAGATTCAACACAGTCCTAGAGAACAGCTTCAGGGTCCCATTGACAGTACTCTTCAAGGCTGCGATGAGGTAACTGAGCAAAAGCATGTTGTGCATCTCCTGTGAAAAAAATTACTCATCTGAAATGTTCTAAAAAAAGTAGACAGCCAGCATCACTTAGAAGCATTTGTTAAAAGCCAATAACTATGTGAAAACTATGTTCTATTGGAAACAAATTTCCAAATCTGCGTCCTTGTCTTTCCTAGCAACCAATTCTTTCCGGTTTCAATTTAAATTGATGCTCTTGCAGCATTCAAAAAAATATGTTCTCATTTCATTCTGTATTTAAGGCTCAATTTAACTGCATCACAAACTCATATTCTGTTCTTGAGGAAGGTTTTCAACTGCTGTTGAAAGCATACCTAAATCCCTGTAAACATCTTGCTTTTGTTCACTGGAGGATTACTACCAATACTGCAGAAAGCCTGTGAGGGAACAGCTGCAACAGGTAACCAGAGTCCAGGGAAGAAGGGGTAAAGTAAGATTGATCAGAGGCAAGAATCGTTAGACTGGTGTCAAAAGCAAGTGCTCAGGAAATACAATCCTCTAAGCATTAATTGCCTCCAGTCAAAATAAGAAAGTCTGCTTCAGTAATGCATCTTTTTTATTGTGGATTCACAAAACCCCTGGGGCACTTTTTGCACGTTTTAGTTGACAATCAGCAGGGTGAACATGAAAGCCCAGCTTCACACAGACTAAATTACACTTTGGTCCCTGTGCTCCCACATTTCCTATTGGCTAAGTGGCCTTGAAGGTCTGAAACAGGGCCCAAGGGCTTATGGTGACACACTACGCTGAGGGGAAACAAAGCAGCAGCTGAGAGTAGTAATAACATGAAGAAACTGCATCTTGAACAAGCTGGGGGTGAGCAAACAAGAATTGAAGGGAGAAGACTTAAAGAGAACCACTCATGCATTGGAGGCAACTTCCCACACCAACACAGGGCCCTGGTGTTCACAGAGAAAACAGACGCACCATCTTCCAGAAGGTTAAAAGGATCGCAGAGCTCTGAGTCTTCTAATCACTAATAATTTGAGCCTCCAGCAGTAAGTCTTGTAGCCCATTAACTGTCATTTTCTCCCCCTTTAAACATGTTCAGAAATTTTACATTAACTGCTAAAACATGTCTGACCTAAAACCAGAATCTGGGGTCAACGCACAGTTCTTCCACTGTGGGTGGAAGTCCTATTCTTCATTCATTAGAAGCAAATCTCAAATCAAAGGGTCATGTTTGCTATATGCAACATGTCCCAGAGTTCCCTAAATGGAATGCTTTGTGCTCCTGGAAGTTGACAGCAGCATTATGTTCAGCTTCTGCTACATTTGAAGAACTGGGATCCTGTCCAGTGGGATCTATGCAGCCAGCAAGGGGCATGGTTGGTTTCTTACAAAGCCTGCAAAATGGAAAGGTAAGCTTTCCTTCTTTCCTTTGATCACAAGAGACTTCTTATGGGTTGCTTCACATAGGAAGAGCAAGACTACTTGTTTTGACTGTATCCCACGGAACTCAGGGTTGGTTTAACTGCTGGAAGGCAAGGAGTTACATCTTACTAGGGAAAACTGAATCCTAACCAGTCCTGTGCCAATATTCTGCTCTTTCCAACAAGAGAACTATATACCAGACACCTTAATACAAAGGAGAAAAAAGTATTACAACTTATGCATGAATGTGCATTCGGTTTCCTCTGTATTCAACTCAAACAGAGAGGAAGCAATTTCTGTAAAAGTCGTTTTTGCTGCATCGTTCCAAGTGTAGTTATCTAGCACACCCTCAGGCAGCTATTTGCAGTATTTACATTTTTTACCAACTTATCAAGAGAAAATCCAATTGTTCCTAATGACAGTCACTCTGTGTGTCTCCTATTCTCATATATGGGAAAGCGTTTATTACCCATTTGTAGTAATTAAGGCACCAATGTTATATGGATCCATAAAACCAACTTCATTAAGCATATAAAGGCTTTTTTTCAAACTTACAACAACAAAAATATTTAAAAATAAAAATTGAATGGTAACATAGCATATTTTGAAGAACAAACTGATATTGGAGAATATAAAGTAATCTTAGAATTGGAAAAAATAAAACTGCATTCTGTAAAATAGTTGTTTTTCCAGTATTAGTTGAGAAGAAGTGAAGTAATTAACCAGCTGAAAATGACAGTGAAATACGTTTGACAACATCTGTCTTTCTGTGTTTGGGCTTCTTTGTTAAAAAATGGTTAAGCAAACTGCTTTTTCCAAGTACATAGGGTTAGCAACAGAGCGACTCAACCAAGTCAAGCAATTTCTTTAAAAGAAACAGCAAAATTAATGGAAAGCACTAAACCAAAAAAAAAAAAAACCCTAAAAAACTGCTATAGAATATATGCAAGTCAAGTATCATTACTGAACTTCCTGTCTCTTTACCCCACAAACTCCACTGCTCACACAACAGAGCATCTTACAACCCCCAATGGTTCTGCAGTACTCATACAATACGATGCATTGCTTTATTTGGAGGCATACAATGTTCTAGGAACATTGTCAGCAAAACTTCTCCAATTCATCCTACAATAACAGTCTCAGTTGTCTTCATCCTCCCTAATTACAGCACTAAACGTGTTATCTGAGTAAGATGAAGAACCAGGATGAGAATCAAGTACCTGCATTAGCCAAGTGTAATTAAACCCTCTGAACCCAGCGAGACCAATTGAAAACCAATGTAGACAAGTCTAAGGCAGCTATCAGGTCAGGACCTTAGACCCCACAAATAGGACTTCCACCTCTGCCACATTATGTCTGCCAGTACTTCAGAGGACTAATGAGATTCAAACAATATTGCAAGATCATCAGAGAGGGTAGGGGAAATCTCAAAACCAGTTAAGTTCATGGGACCACCTGCATTAAACTTTGGGTTCCTTTTTCATCATCGTTCTCTCTGTAGCATCACTGCACAGTCACAGAACTTCATGCAAATGTCCATTTGATTTCATTACTTAATCATCAATCTTCTTACTCCTGTGGAGGGACCCCCAGACCACAGGCATTCCTCCAGAAGAAACACAGCTCTCTTCATTTCTCAAAATGCTATCTTTCTCTACATCAAATCCTATTATATTTTCCTCTCTTGGCAGCGCTGTATTTATAAGCTATAACACATGAAATCAGAACTGGAATACTTAACATGTGTTTTACTCCTCCAGCCATGAGGTAAAACAAACTTCGTTCCTCTGTAAATCCCTCCTGCAAGCTCATACACAATTCCAAACACCACAATGGCCACAGTGGCTTTTTTCTGGAGAGCTGGGAAAAGAAGGAGTCCAAATCTTCTCATGGCATAGAGTTTAAATGAAATGTTTGAAAGAAGCGTCTCACTGGAGCTGTACAAAGGTTTTGTAAAGATGCCCAAATCCTAACAAGTTTAGATTTCAATATAATATATGAAACTTGGACCGTGTCTTCTGAGGTTAGTAAACCCTCCAGGCAAACCTGGGATTCAGTTCAAGCAGATCTGGACTGATTTATACTTTATTTGAAATGATGCCCAAAACTATAATTAAGAAGGATTTTCACCAAAACTAAGCACAGCTCAATGAAGTGGTCTTATTTTTCCAGTGAGATGAGTCCCAATCCACTCTGTAAAAATAGTCAGAGGTGAAGAGAGCTTCCCCACTGCATATTGAGATGAACGAGGAGAGAATCCAAAGACAATACAGAATAACATGGCACTCAGCCCAAGTGTCAAGAAATGATATAGAAAAACAGCTTTTCATACATTTCTCCTGATTAAGATTCCAATTTCGGAGAAGTGCATATTTCAGCCTTCAGTACAGTGGGAGAAAGATTTGGTTCTGGGGAAAGCAACTTCCTAGCAACATTCTTATTTCATTTTTCTCCTTTGATAACCAAGGGCACAACACATAGCAAACCAAGTGCTCAGTCACAACAAGTCAGAGCACTGAGGTGAGCACTGACCTAAACCAATGGAGAGCTGTAGAGCAGGATTTTACCCCTATTGCTGAGGCAGACTTAACTCTTCTGACTGCCTCTCTAGCTCTTAATTAGTACCACAGTGAATCAAACCTTAAGGAGAACAGGTATTATAGTTTCCATATGAGTCACAAAACAGCCGCGCTAGGGCTCCAGGGGACCCGCCCAGACTGATGGGGACCGGGTGAGATCAGTTCAAGATGCAGTCAGAACTGCTACACACTGCTATCTCCTGTGCAGATTTTACTTTGGTAATGACTATCTTTTATCCCCAGCTTCAGCCTAATGGATCCAGATACCACACAGTACAATGACAAAAATAAAAAATGTCATCCTGCTTTCATGTTTGATTTTAGTCTGCTTTCATGTTTGATTTTAGTATGCAAATTACAGCTAATCACATGTTAAAAGCTTCCAGTAAATATCCCAAAGGAGTTTAAGATGAGCTAGTGAACTGTAGGGGTGATAGTACATGTAACCCAGTTTTAGGAACTGCTCCAATCTTTATCTTTTTTCTTTTAGAAAAAAAAGTCTTCTGTACGAATTGGACTTTATGCTTGAGATGTACTGTTTCTTCATTACACTGCTTCACAGTATGCTGCAAAAAGTTGTAGTCTTTGTTTTTCTCAAAATCAAAATCTGTTTAGCAGTTTAATGTAAAACATAGCAGAAGTTGACTTACTAATTATCTAATTCATACAGAATTTTACCTCTGTGAAAAAGGCTATTTGCATATATATTAAGTATAGTCAGCATTTAAAACTGTACTAAGTTACATATTAATGTTCTGTAACAAAGAAGATAAACACACAGGGGAAACAAGACCTGAAATTGAGTTTCTGTAATACCTAAAACAACAGGTTCTTTAATTCTTATCAGTCTGTAAATACATACTAAATGTAGATAAATAATACAGCCACAAGATGTTACTACTGTATTTCCACTTTATATTTTAAAGCACTACATTATAGTAGACCAGGGATCAACCAGTTTAAGTGAGGTTTGTCTTCAAAAGAAAGTCAGTTCAAAGCAAGATGGACTGTACAGAGACGAGTGCTTTGTACAAACTCCTGCCATGAAGAATCAGACTCCGTGTACATAAATACCAAACATCTTAGTACATTGTACCAACAATGCATACACAGCTACCACCATCTCCCAGATAAGTGAAATTGATTGCTCCTGCACAGAAAACTAGGGAAGTTAACCCCAGCAACAAAACTGACACACAATGCACTTTACTCATGTAGTCTGCCCGGTCCTGGTCAAAGGGGTGCACACACAGGAGACAGCCACACAGCAGACAAGGCAGTGCAATCGAAGATAAATAAGCGTGCGTTCTTCTCTCTACAACGTCACTACTAAATCTAAGGGGTAAGTGTTGAGAACTAATATCCAACTAAGTCATTTTCTGGATAGAAGTGTGGCTTAGCAAGCAGAATGACAAGCACCCCTCGTTGCAGCTCAGAGCTAGAGGCTGGAACTAGATGATCTTTGAGGTCCCTTCCAACCCAAGCTATGAGTCTCTGAACTTCAGTGCTAAAAAGAATTGCAATTCCAAACAAGAATTTACAGAGCATGTAGTTATAATCATAGATTTGTTCCCTCTAAAAGCTCATCATCTCTGCAGGTGAGAAAAGCTTGCAGTACAAAACAGAATACACGTCAAAATCAACTTTATCAAAGATGTTAAGATGCATTCAGTATGAAATGAATATTTCATCTTAATTGCTGCATGCTTCCTAGGGAGCAGTCAGAGGTTAGTGCAGAGAAAATCCAGTACAGTTGCTCTACAACCAGGATGTCAGCACACTGAATATCATCTAGCCCTCAGCAGGCTGTTTAAGGAACAATCAGTCTGATTTCCAGCTGTTCACATTCCTCAGTGTGGACACTCCACCTTGCAAAAAACCTTAAGAGTCCACATTCATCTTAGTAGCACACCACCTGGTAGCCATCATCCATGCCACCTACCTTAGTGACATCCTAGAGTCACTAGTTACAGTTCTCAAATGAAGAGAGATGGGTGCTTCCTGTGTCACCTTCTTTGTCCCTTTACAAACACCACCATGCCTTAAAAGCACAACACGCTACATGGAATCAGGGGACAGCCTCCCATTGACTTTGATGGGCTTTCAGTCAAGACTTGACCCTAAACCCACACTGAAGTAAAGCTGAAGCTGTTTATTCTTTCTTCAGTGGACCTCCTTTCAATTTAAATTCTTGCAGAGGAGATACTAGAGAGAAGCTATTTTACACTGAACACCCACACAATAGCACTCAAGGTTAGTCAGAACCCTGATTTATTTATTAAACCAACCACCAACCTTCACTTAGATATATTTACATAGTGGGTCCTGATTGAGTCATATCTTTATAAAATAAAAAAGAAACACTCTTAAACCAGAGATAAAAACCACACCTGCTTTGCCTGAAATGCTCAGCATGATATTTCCAGTAACAGTTCTTAGGAACATAACTGTTCAAATTATTTGCTATAATGGTGCCCCGCTACAGTTCCCAGCAGAATTGCAATTGCTGAATGCTAGCCTTCACAAGGAAGGAAATGGTTGTGTGGTGCTTATGTGAAAATTCACTAGATTTCTGCTATCAGGGGAACAATTTCCTCCTGTGATAATGCTAAACATAAAATACATTGAGTTTTAAGACTATTGAAAATGAAATTGGTTTGAATAAATGATTATTTATATAAAAAATGCTCAGTCAGGACATCTGCTATCATCTCACTACTTTGCTACAGCAGGCTCACACAAACTATTCTCCATCTGTGGTTGCACATTGTATCTGTCCTGATACAGCCCTTTAATGTATAGAAGGATCACTGCCCGAGCAATGTTTGTATTTCATTAAGGAAAAAGGAGATAGAACCATCTTAATACTAAACGGTCATTTGCAGTACATGCAGTAAGAAGACCCACTCCACTCCCTGGAACGTTGTTTATTTTTCCTTTGCATTTGAATACAAAGTTTCTTGGTCATTACTTGCACTGTTACCACGAATTTAGAACAAAGGAAACACACCCTAGCAGAAAACAGTTTTAGTTTAATTTTTACTTTGTAAGTGGCCTCTCATGCAAGCCTTTGCATTTCACCATCCCTTGTTTAAAGGAAAAAAAAATCTCTGCTTTGACTGAAAATTCTTCAGAGGTATCGCCATGCTAGAGATGATACAGATGTTATGAGGCAATCAATTTCAGGGATGCAAGGTTAGGTTTTGTACAAATGCTGGTGATGGAGACTGTCCCTTCAACATTGAACGAGGTCTTTATATTAATTTTATTAAAGGTTCTGGTCGTCATCTATTTTCTTGGAAAGCTGTTATCAATTCAAAGGGCATAAATGGGAAAATGAGTTTTGCTTAACTCTGGGTCTACAGCTGAAATACATTATGTATACCTACTATTCTGTGATTCTGTGCAATTCTGCAGTTACAGAACTTTCCTTCAAATTAAGAGTTGCTATCAAAAAAATATACTTTGCACAGAAGTTTCTGGAAGGTGTAGGGTTAGTGTGACAGTTACACGGACAGACGTAAAATGCTTTTGACAAACTATTCTGCTAGAGCTTGATTCAGCAAAGCACTTCAGCATATGCTCATGAGCTTTGCTGAAACAGTGCCCAGAAATGACGCCCCTTCTGACAGCCTCCTTGTAACCACAGCAAGTTAACCCTCTGGGGGGCCTCTCCCCTCCCTCCCAATGGAACAGACATATGGTACGACAGCCCCACAAAGCTGTGGGACTTGGACCTTACTGGAAGACAGCATCTACTTGCAAATGGCATGAGAGCAGATGCACTGGGCTCTTCCCCTTTATTTTAAGCAGCACGGTCTGATCGAGCATGAGCAGCTGAAAACTAACACATCTCAGTAAACAGGAACTAGTGATGTTAAACAGTAGCCCCATAAATAACTGCCTTAAAAACGAAAGCTGTCCAATTCATTCTTGATAGCATTTCAGGAACACCATTATTGACTTGCATACCCTACTGCCTGTTAACAGAACGGGTTATTTTGACAAGCAAAAAGAAACTTCACCTAGCTGCCTACTGACCTCAAGTTATTTGTGTTCTCCATGGTGTTGTCTGCTGCTGATATGTGCTGAAAGAGTTCATCTGGTGGAACAGACTGCCAAGAACTTCAGTGCACCATAGAGTTCAAACAAATCAGCCCTAGTATCTGGATTTATCATTTTTTAAAATCCCCTATTAAGACAAATATAGCCTGTGGACTTCACGCTGTTCATGCATGTAGACATATTCAAATCCTCCCCTACCTCTCCCCTTCTCATCTCTGTCAATCCAATAATCAGATTCCATTCTCTCCAGTAGGTTACTTCTACCAAGGGAAGCGGTTTAGTGTGACAGTCACTGGCCTGTGACACCACGCTGTGAGCACAGGCTGTGATTCTTCCCACATGCCGCTCTCACCCTCACAACCCAGCCAAGAGGAAGGCAGAAGAGGCCAGATTAGTGGCTGATGGTTGTGTCAGTGACGTATATGTGACTGCTGCCAGCTGCTTTGATTCTAGGTACCCAGCTCCACAAACATCTTGCAACTCTGCATTTGCAGTTGTCCTAAAGATATGTCAAACCATATACCCCAGATTGGCTGTTCTGCCTTTCAGGGAGTTTATCGCAGCTCATTATGAGCACACTGCTCGTGGCCTCACAGCCACTGCATGACCCAGAACACCCTGAGGGGCAGGAAACCTGGCATGCTCCAGACCTGAAGAGAAGATTCCAACAGAACTCAAAGAAACAGCTGAGAACACACCCTCCCTTCTCTTCTTTTAATATCAGGCACTCCCCTTTTGTGCAGCTCAATATTGACTGGGGTGAAGACATTACCAACAGGAAAGGCTTATCTGTTCTGAGGCTGGGTCTACCAAGCAGACTGCAGGATACTTCTAGAGAAGTGCATTCTAGCATTCCTCAAGAAATCCTTTATTTCTTCTTTCCTGAAAAGAACTACTAAACTTGCATCACTTGCATATCCCAGTGCAAAAATTAAAGCTGTGGATATGAGACAATGTCTCTGCAAATTTCCTCACAAGTGTTCTTCTCCACAGGTCACTAGGAAGATGCACACAAGACAAACTGCTGAGCCCACTTGCTTTGGTAGGAGTCAGGGAGCCCAACACCAAACCTAGGAGAAGCCTAGCAGGGGCCTAATACCAGAGACACCACAAGCATTCTCCTTCTCAAATGCAGTGTCCTGAAGCAGCTCATACCATTTGTTCTCTTCTAGAGGTACTCCATATGTGAAAAGTTCACAGCCTTACTTCTTCCCTGCTGTTGTCCCAGTCTCTAAGCATCCCCAGAAACCCACAATGATTCAATGACTATGAGCATCACTTCCATCCACAGAGACATAGGAAAAGCTACGCACAGATGCTGTCTTTTCCTTTTGCTTTCAGGATTAGAAATGTTTAGTCTAGACTGACAGAGTTGGTAAGTGACAGAACTTAGGGCCTGCTTTCCAGTGAGAAAAAACAAGGGCTGCTGGAGGATGTGTTTTCCGCTCCCCAAAGCAAGATTTAAAAATCTCTTTCTATTGATCCAATAGTTAACCAGCAAATATTACATTCTGCACTCTAAGGGGGTGATTTATAAGAGTCCTAAAGAAACTATAAAAGGAAATAATACCATGACCTATTGCTTAACACTGGCAAGTCAACACACATAATACTTGTTTAAAGCCCTGGTTCATTCAATTCATGACAGTCGCCCTTATTGAGTGGCTGAAGACCTCGTGTACAAACTAGATTTTCATTCCCCACCACTATCCCTTAATACCTGTCCAGATATAACACTCTTTTTGTGCTATCATTTTAATTGAATACTAAAAAATAATAGTCCACTGAATGCAAGATTTACTATAACACATAAAAATAAAATGACAATAAAGTCAAACACATAAATTAAGCGAGAAGCCCTGTAATCTAGTCTGTATCAATGCTGTATTTTCTCTCCTGTCAATGTCTCATTCTTCATCTCCTTTGTAGTGCAATAAATTACCATTATTGGTAAATATTTGTATTCAGTTCTGCAGCAGTGAGATACTGACAGTTAATATAAGTCTCCCAAAAATGTTTCCATCTTCCCAAGACAACACAAATATTTATCATTTATGCCTTTCTAATGGTTTGTGCCTTTTTGGGAATGACTTTTAGGATTATCTTTGTTCTTGTCTCAGCAACTTTTAGCTAAGAAAACTACAACAAATTAGGACTTTGATAGCCACATACATACTAGCTAAAATCAATAGCTTTAATTTCCACATTTAAACCTACAATTTTCATCTGACAGGCTCAGCAGGTTTTAATGCACACAACAATTTACTTTTACTGTTTTAATTGTTTTTAGTCAATCACTTTTATTGCTTCTCTGCATCTGACTAAACAAATTAATAGAGCTATGTTCATAAATGATTACTTTGTGAAATGGCTTGATAGATACATTTGCCAGTTTCACCTCCAATTACTGCCAACATTAGTAGTATTTATACCAAAAGGTACATTTATTCAGGTTTTATAATTAAGTGAGCAACGGGAATAAAAATAGCCAGAAAATCTATTTTGTGAGCTCCACAGTACCAAGTTTCATCTTTGTAACAGCACTCTCTCCAGGCCAAACAAAAAGCAGCAAGACCTGCCTGCACGGGGGGCTGAAAAACTTTCTGAATCACAAGACTCCTGCTTATGTTCTTGCATGATCTTTTGTTTGATAAAAAACAGCACATGCACGCACTGAAGCAGGAGATCCTGACTCACTGGATGAAGCCCAAGGTTAATTTATGCATCTTCAGCTCTTGTGTCCAAATTTAGAAGAGAAAGGTTCCCTTGACCAAGGGGAACACAACCTTTCCACACACAAGAAACAACTTACCCTAGCTAGCTAGAAGGACTGTCACATGAAATGCTCAAACCTTGAACTCTAGATCTTTTCCTTTTCCCTAAATAATCTAATGAAAGAAAAAACAAGCTAAAGCCAAAGCATCTTTCATCAATAGCTCCAGAGTCAGGCTCCCTCTAGCAAGAGGCTCTTCAGTGTTCTCCTCAGGATGGAGAGTGTCCCCAAGAACAGCCACCAGCCAGCGCTCGGGTGTTTCACTAGCAGTAAGGTCAGGGCCTGAACACCTTTAAAGTTGAAGAGGATAATTTTCCTTTACTTTTTGAATATCTAATCAAATCTAACCACTAGAATAGTTTGAAACTTCCAGGAAGAATACTCTTCGTACAAAAGGAGAGGCTCTGGTTTGGATCCAGTCAAGCAGGGGAAGCCTGACTCCATTTTTCCTGCTTCCTGGACACAACCATCGCTTTCATTCTTTCCTCCTCCAATTACAGGACCACCTTGAAGATCTCCCCTATTCCCCCACAGCCTACGTTCAACCAAAGAGCAATGAAGTGCCGACTGCACGATGAGGCCATGAACTCCAAGTAGGAGAGCAAATTTCCTGCTTCCCAGGCCGAAGTGGCAAGGAAGGGTCCAACATCCTGCCCAGCCTCAGCACAGTGCTGCGGGTTACCCTACAGCAGGATGCTGGGGCATGCCAGACTCAGCCCAGTGCAACACGCTCGGCTCTCTAGAAATATCTAGACATGCTCCTCCAGTGGATAAGTAGGTGCTTCATCTACAACTAACGTGCCAAGTTTCCCCTCAACTCACACCTACTTCATCTTCACTCTTGTGGTACATTGTCGATTAGGCAAACACACCTTATGGTTTGGGGAGAGTCTGTCCTTCCCTGTCATTATGTTTCTTAAACATTTTTCCTTGTTAGTGAAGGAATATTTACTCACAAAGCTCTCCTCCCCACATTTACCAAATGTGCTCTTTCCTCTGAGTAGCCCCCAGAGTACTAAACCAGCTGCTGCTTTTGTAGAAAAGCTGAAATGATTCTACATTGGTCAAAACCGCTGACATCAGGCTAGTTTTTCATTTGATATTCGTGCATAATATCACTCGCATTTGATTTAAACCTTCATTGAACACATGTCCTTGAAAGCATCCTGGGTTGTAAGCTATAGAAAACTGATAAACTGCATAGTGTGGTCAAAAGGCTTTTTACTATTCTTTTAGAAACCTACATAATTTGTTATATGAAAGAGCCCAGATCGCTAGCTGAGGCTGCTAGGTACCTCATGAATATAAACCGAATATATCAATTCTTTTGGTCCTTAAGCTATCAAGCCTACACTCTACTGCAACAACAAGAAAATCATAGAAGTATGTATTATATCAGAAATGTGCCTTACTACACATGTAAACTGCAAAAAACAATTTCTTGTTGAGGTTCACGCAAATACATAACTTGGATTTCTTTCAGGGTTTCCCATGTTCTCTCAATCTGTTTCTTAGTCTAAGTAGTTACTGTTTTTAAGTTTCTTGGGATTAAACAGATACTTGATCCACATGCAGTTAGCACAAACCTGCCCCTTACTGCCCTCCCCACAGTGAGGCAACACAGCTGGGCCATAACCCTGTCTTCGTATCATCAGGCAAGGCTGCACTCACTGAAATGTCAAACTGAGAACAGTCACCTTGTTGGGATGACATACCCCAGAGCAGGTCATGTTCAGCACCCTTCAATAAAAAGCTACGTCTAATAGAAAGCTAAACAATCCAATCTTCCGTCACAGATTACCTAAGCTGCTGCTGCTCTTAGAGACTGCAGGAAGAACAGATAAAGCCAGAGGTGGTAACAGCATACCCACCCACAGCCAAAGATGTCCTTTTTGATCAAGCAAAGTCAGCCCCCTCCCACCACTATATTACAGCAGAGATAAGAGACCAACAGAATCCCAGCCACAACAAAACCTGGGCACATCTGTATTCCTGTGGAAAAGAACTACCACGAGCATCTTAAGTCTGTGCCCCATGAGGCAGCTCAGCAAGGCAGCAGTCCCAGCTCAATTGTAAACCTGCCTTGAAACGGTAACAAGCTGCAAAAATAACAATCATTTATTTTTCTGCAGGCCAACACCCTGGGATGTTGCCCCCACTGCAACCTTTGCAGAATGATTAAAACAGTATCCCAGAGTGAATTACTTTGTACAAAACGCACACATGCACTGTTGGGCTGTCTCATTAGCACTTGTCACATGGCCCAGCTACAACGTATTTAATATTTCCATAATCTTACAACATCATTTTGTAAACTGATGAATTAGAGGTACAGGATGATACCAAGTTATCTTTTATTGCACTTGTGGATTGAAATACCCAACACATTACAGATGATTGAGATCAGTAGAAGCTGTAAGTAACAATATTTTGCCATTTCCCATTTTTAAAGTGTCTTTACAAATAGGACCTCAAATACCTTGCATGGACAGACTAAATCTGCTGAAACACTGTTCCTGATCACTTATTCTACAATAATACCAGCAGACCCTAACCAAAATCAGGCCCTGCAGCACTAGCCATACCATGCAGAAAAGCCTTTACACCCCTGCCAATCCAGTCTAAATAAATGAGACAAGAAGGAAGCAGGCAATTAAAAAAACAAATAGCTTGTCCTAGGTGACACAGAAAACCTACATCAAAACAAAGAAGCAGGTACAGATCTCTTGATTCCCAGTCTCTTATGCTCAGTACAATCCCCTCTCACTCTAAAGAAAAAAAAAAAACACAAGAAGCAAGGTATCAACCTACAACACCACTATAAGCAGTTACTCTTTCAGGAAGTAGGGCTACACTAAAGACCAACCTGGCCCACATGTTTGAGATGAGGACAGAAGTCAATGCTAAAACTTGCTCAAGTTTTTAACAAGTTCACTGTTGGCAAGATCCTTCCTTACATCTCATCTACCTGAAATGGAAAAGACTTTCTATCTGGTACCACGCCAAGCCACCCCCAAAACATACAGTAACCTTCTACAGAGACATTACAGGGTGCATTCCTGACACAGAGATCGATGTATTAGGAAAGCACTGCTTTCTTCCCCCCCACCAAACTTCCTCTAGCATAGCAATTCGTATGCATCACAGAGTTCTCTTTAATGAGCCAAAATAGATGTAAAAATAAATGTCATCCAAGCTGTTAATCATATTGGTCCATTGCAATTAAACACATTAGAAACTCCAAATTTCAGAAAACAAACTTCATAATGACACAATTGCTGCCTGCATCTACCAAAAACTCTACGCCTGCCCTTCAGACGTGCTCTCCATTTCTAAGCACACAGGAGCTACTTTACTGCCAATTCCTCCACTGATGGCACATTTTATTGACAAAATACAGCTGAGCCACCTAAAGCAATTTCAGCTACAGAATAACCTTTCACACAAGAAGCTAACCAGCTCTTCCATCCATTTGCAGTAGATTTAGATTAGCAAACAACACACAGACACGTTCAGATCCTTTGAACAGCCTGGTGTCAGTTGACAGTTAAGGACAGGGTAACGTTGTAACAGTATTTTATCCTTTGAATTCTGGGAAGCAAAGCCTTCTTTCCTCAAAAGGAAGAGGTTTGGATTCCCACTCCACCACAAACTGTTTGATTTCTCTATATCTTTTTTCTCCAGTTTCCCCTTTCCTTCATCTTACTGCTTTCCTGCATTACAAGTTTCTCACTATACTTCTTCAAAATTTCTCGTTTTAAATAATACCACTTTAAAAAAAAAAGGCTGCACACTCTTTCCACAAGCTTAAGAAGTACCAGATGCATGCAAGCCCATCAAGAGTACAACTACTGGCACTGGAGATGCTGTGCCTAACAACTAGCCAGCAAAAAGCAGCCGCAATCAGAGACGCTCCCCATCACATAAATGCTATCACTCCTAAAAACAGCAGGCTCCAACATAAAGTTACACTCCTCTTAAATGCAGTTGCATAAAGGAAGAAGGCATTTGCTCTGTAGTGTTTATGGAAGAAATGTCAGATCTTAACACATGCCAAGACTTGGAGCTCCACATCAGAGAAACTTGGTACAAAGAGAATGTTTTAGAAACTACTTGTATTATTGGGCTTAATCCTGCATTCCTGTCAGTCTGTCCTTCTAGTGAGTCTGTCTGATCAAAGATCTTACGGTTGACCTCTCGGATTTTGTCCATACATCACTCAAAATGCTAGTTTACTACCAGTTGCTTTTCACATCTATCTAGTGCTAACTGTCATGCCCTCTCTAGCTTAATGTGTGCTGAATAATTCCAGGGCTTGGTGCAGAATGGGGAGAGACCATACAGCAGCACATTCTCCCATAAACTCATACCTAAATCACACACCCTATCAGGCAGTTTGATGGAAGAAGATAAATTCACCAACATATCTGTACTAGTATAAGACCTAAGCAGAGATTGCTACAGCAGAAGCGCAGCTGGACAGTGCCTGGCATCACTCTGCAAGTTTCCACAGAAACATTAGAAATCCACAGGTGCAAATACCTACCACATGAAAACAGCCACGGCCTTGCGTTATCAGACGGTTCAGCTCCATTGTCAGCCTGAGAGCACACACAGGAGTGCCAGGCACAGCAGCTAGTAATCTGCCACTAATTGCAGAAGAACGATACATCTGCAACAGAGATTTATCCCTGCAGAAGGTGCTACATGAGGAAATCATTTTAGCCATGGGAATTGGGCTGATTTTTCTCAGGCTTTTTAATTAACTCCATGAAAAAGACTTCAGGACTCACATCTAAGACCCTTCTAGGTTTCACAGATCAAACCCAGCTTGTCTCAGGATGTACACACAAGATGAAGCTGTTACCCTCCCAAATGAGCTGCCTTTTCACAGCTCAGCTGGAAAGAGCAAAACGTGGTTATTTATTCCTGCAGGTTGGGAACTGACCAAAGCTAAAAATAACACCAAAATCAAAGTCAGATCTAACAGCAAAACACCACATAAACACTCTGAATCAACACAGTACTTGCCCAGGCTGGAAGGCACACAGAGAAGTCAGTGTGCCCACAGGGTAGGGGGGTCACGCTGTCACACCTGATAGCTGGGAAGCTTGATTCTCCTCCCTACACAACCACTCCAGGTCACTTACAGCAGGCTCAGACACTTATTGCATGGCTGATTGGAGAGCAGAGATCTATCAGATGGCCTAGAAGAGAACTCATCTGTTCATCTGCCTACAGTTTTCAGTTCACCTGCACAACATCGAATCAAAACAATTTTTTATGCTCCATAGTAGCCACCTGGTTCATACTTCTTTTTGTACACTTCACTTCCCCAAGGAGATGACCTAGATATTGTCTGTATGACATAATGCTCCCTGAAAACATTGCACTCCATAAACAACTGCAGTTTCCTATACCACAACAGTGACTTTAGACCAGAGAAATAACACAGGACACTTCTCAACTTACCCATTTTCAAACAGTCCTTGGGGAGGGCTATTGCTTTTTCTGGTCAGACCAGAATTACTCAGCTCAAGTTCAGCTGGAATAATTTCAGAGTTGCACTTCTCTTTCCTCTTTAGAAGGGGGTCTGCCTCCCCACACCCACTGAAGAGTAGATGCTTTTCATCACTCTATGCCCACAATTCTTTCATCTGATTTCCCATAGGTACCACATAACCAAGGGACCCAGGTTAAAAATCCCCCCTTTGTCATAAGGCACCTGACCCTCTGGCCCACAATTATAAAGTATTGTTATTAGAAGCATCGCTCCCATCTCTCCTTCCGTACCCACAGCCTCCATCTGTTGGGTCAGTGTCTCAGCCATTTTATTTCTGCATCAGATCTCACCACATAACTTCCCTTCTAGCAGAAGCAGAAAAGGCATGTTTTAGTGAATTAAAAATAGTAGTTTGTCTTTTATTAAGAGCAAAGACAAAGACAACCCTTACCTCTATAGAAGCAGCAGAAATTCCTAGAAGCCCAGCCTCTTTTTATCCTGTTGCAGTGCTGCTAGATTGACGAGTTTCTACTGCTACCAGGTGAAACAAATTAGATGGTAATAGTGAAGATCATCACTATGTGCTCATGTGAAGAAAAGGGTTGCTTGCAAAGTCCTCACTTTCTCATTGACAAATTATTTTTGAATTTCTATTTTTACTTGGGCTACAGTAGAAAGCTGTGTCTATGCTGAGGGTTTATTGCTAGGCAGTACAAAAGGTGCATCTATATGATGCCCCTTTTGCAAAGACATTGAGAAAAATGCAAAGATTAGGTTACTGTTCTTCATTAAGTTCCTAAATTGAAAGTTCATTTTATTAACTAAAAATGATGCAAGAATTTAATAATACATAAAGGTGAAATCTCCACTGTAAACATTTTAAATGGACAGAAAGAAAATATTTGTGTTTAAAAGATGGCAACTTAGCAGCTACCAATTAATTTAGCTCTCAAACTTTGCAATTCTGCAGGTTCATCCACAGATAGATGAGATAGCTCTAAGTGCCTCTGGAGGGTGTTTACTCAGAGAGAGAAAACACCTGTTGGCCTAAGGGTTCTGTGAGCCAACAGAACACTGCAATGGCACCTTGGTAATGAAGAACTTCTGTGTTTGGAGAACAAACTCTTTAGGATCACATAGCCAAGTCTTCTATTTTAGCAGCATAACTGCCAGACCTCTAAATAGAGACTCTGCACCTACTTCTAGTCTTTGCCACACACCGACTCCTTTGAGTACTTATATTTAAACAAGACAGCCAAGACCTGCAGTTAGAAAGAGAGATCTGAGGAGGAGGGCCTTTGGTACACGAAGCACAGCTCTTTGACTGAGTTGAAAGTCAAAGAGAATGCAGAAAGGAATAAATAATCAAAAGAACTGAAGTAAAAAGAAGCTGGTATGACTGAGAGGTACAAAGGTATTCTGATATTCCTAGAGCACCAAGAAAACAAGCCTTTTGTTGTTGTTGTTTAAAGTTGATTTTGTTGTAAATTACAGTATTCTACAGAAATAAATTCCTCATAATAGCAGAAGTTCTGTATTGTCCATGTGATTTTAATTTATTCCCTGCACAAGAGAGAGTCAAAGTTGTATGGGTTCAGAAAAAAAAGAGTAAGTTTTGGCATCACCCAAAAACCCAGTGATCAGAGCAGTCACATCGGCAGGGAAAAGATATATGTCAACATCCTACTCCCAGGGCTGTTCAGGAGGTTAGTGGAATCACTCCTGGAACAAAACGCAGAGGGCAGTCAGTCATTTACCTGGGACTGCGGGATGAGGAGGCCCCAGTATCATAACATCTGAAGGCAAGATCCTGGGTGTGGTAATTGCACAGAATGAGCCCATGCAAACACGGACAGTCATCCCTTGTTAAGATTCCCAGGAAGATAACTGACGCCACTGGAAAGTGGGAGTCTCTCTCTGTCTTACACATAAACAGTCATTTACCTCAACATGAGCCTACTGTGTTTCTTTAGCATCTTTACAAGTTATTAATAAAATGTGTCACAGGGCCAGAAGTTCAGAAAAGGTAATTGGGACTGATTTGTAAGCAAAGATAAAAGTAAATAGTATGAAAAAAATTATGAAACTGGTGAGGGGAGTGGCTCCAAAAGGAAAGACCTAAAAATAATTGTGTCTTAGAAGAACTAGGAAACTTTTAAGTATACCTTGGGGAAATAGGATGAAATAAAGTTTACGATGGACATCATGAAGAAAAAACCCACAATCCTGACAGGCAAGTACCTTAGAGGGTAGAATTGTCTAAAACAACCCAAGCAACTGAGCTTTAGCACGCCTCTTCTGAAGCTAGACTTGAAAAGGCTTTAGGTAACCAAAATAAGAAATAAAAAGGAAACTATCTGGGGACAGCACCAGCTGCATCATTCACAGCTACTCCAATACCTGGCCTCTTTCTTTATCGACTCCCTTTTTTTTTTTTTTTTTTCTTTTTTCTTTTTTCTTTTCCCTAAGCACTCTGGGCAAAGAAAGTAGATCATTCCCTTCTTTTGGCAGCACATCATGTTGAAAAGCTTTCTGTTATTCAGGAGGATTTCATGAGACCCCTCAACTTGCACAGTCTTGCTGCAATGGTTTGCATGACCTGGGGGGGCTGCAGAGGGGTTTTAAGAGGCTGAAGAACAAAGCAGATCTGGTGCAGTGTATCCCTTCCCTCAATTTCCTGCAGTACTCTTGCTGTGGAATCCCTGCCAGGATGGCTCCAGCTCAGAGAACCAGGAATTTACCTTCAGCCTGCTGCAACCTGCAGGTGCAGTACATCACAGCACTTTCAGCTTTGGGCCAGGAAGGAGCAAAAGCTTCTGAGTTGCTCACCTCGATGTGACACATCTGTGGCATTGGAGTGTCCCTTCCTCTGGGTTGTAGCATTGGTTTGTTCTAAAGCTCCATCTCCTGGAGCTTGTAATTAATCTCCAAGCTCTTCCTCCTTCACTCGGAATAAAGGTGCAGGTTAAAAGGAAAGTTTGCAATGTGTGAATCTCAGAGGGGCAACATTTAAAATGATAGAAGCATCCTGCATTTGCTAGGTTAAAAACAAAGCCCAAAAAAACTTAAATACAAAGCTGATATCCTGACGAGGGAGCAGCCAATTTAACTTCTCGGTAGGAGAGAGCAGGGATTTCCGACAGCCCTGCAGCAGCAGCGCCGTTCGATGTCTCAGCGCAAGAAACCGAAGCCATGAGGCCGGGAAAATTGCTCCGCCCGACGCACGTTCTCAGTCAGACGGCGCCCTCTGCCGGCCGCGCGGCGCAGCACGCAGTGCCCACGGGTCCCGGCCCGGGGCTGCTGCGCGGCGCGAGCGCCCAGAGAGCTCCTCTGCAGCTTTTGTGCGAGCAACAGCGCCCGCTGCCTGGCTGCCGCCCCGGCACAGGCAGAGTGACGGGAGGCGGCACGGGAAGGAACTGCTTGCAAACACAGAATGAAAGGGAGCCCAGAGGGCTTGCCAGGCCTTTCCTGGCACAGTCAGATGAGTTTTACTGTCGCTGTCAGCTGTCGCAGACCTCTTCTCCACTTGGCAGATGGAAATGGGGCTGTTACAGAGAGCCTCTGGCCCCCTGGGAGGCCCTGCTGTGGGTTTGCTGGGCAGCAGAGGCACGCATGTCATCAGGGGAATTCGGGTTTCCATTACTGTCAGAGCCCGAGGCCCAGCATCTTCAGATGCTCAAATTCTTCCTCGTGCTTTGCCCTCGTGTTCCAGAGAGCACCTCCACATTTTCCCCTCTCAAGTTTCTCATCACAGGAACTGGGTGGCACATGAGAGGTCCCACCCTGTTCCCCTATCCCAGGAATCCAGGTCCTTCCGCTCGCTGGCTGAGAACAGGCTCCTGGTGACCTCCTGCTGACAGCCTGTTACCGGAACACCTCTGTGTTGCTGCCACGAAGGCTCTGCTTTCTCAGCAGCCTTTTGTATTTCACGCTCACCATTTTGTTCTCCACAATATTACCAAAAAATGCTTGAAGAATTGCTGCTTGCCAGTGCACAGCCTGCTGTGAGTCCTTCTGTCAGGTGTTCCAAGGAAAACAGAACTGCATAACTGAACAGAAGTGGATGGCTGAGAAAAAACTGCACAAGAAAACCCCTCCTCCTCATCCTGCTTCTGAGCTCCCATTCCTCATCTCTATTCTGTGACCAATGTGAACACAAACAAATGGAAAATCTTGTTGGGCACAGGATGAGAATTTAGAGAAATCTTAAATTAAAAAAAAATGAAAGAGGAAAGGGTACAAAAAATTGCAAGGCATATCTGAAGGGAAACAAGAGCAGAACAGGACTCCTGGGGCAAAACCAAACACACACCACAGGGCACCATGGCTCAGAAATACAGATAAATGACATGCAGATCTGGTGGGCCACAAACGGAGTGCAGCCACACATCACTTCAAGATGTACAGACAGCACAGGGAGGCACCATTCCACAGTGCCTGCAGCCCCAGCTGCCGTCCTGCGTCCTGGTTGGGGTTGGCAATTTGGGGAAGGGGGAGACAAGTGGGAGAAGAGCAGTGGCTCAGAACAGCACAGTGTCAGAGGAGGGTGGAAGGATGGGGTCTGCTTTGTCTTGCAGGCAGAAAACCAAGGTGGCAAGATAGACTAACGGGAATTCCGTTGCACAGAATTGTTGGCAGAAGTCTGTCAGCAAGCTTGTTCGTGGTAGTGTGGGAGGGATGAGACAGGGAATATCAGCTTAATTTGCTGCCAAGATCATTTATATTAAATATTCTGTGAAGTCCTCACTGAAGGGTCGCCTGTCCAAGGGTTCTCTCTGCCTTTGACCCCTGAGGCAGGCACACTGCAGGAGGCTTGGGCATGGCTGGCTCCCTGCTCCCCACAGCTGCATACCCCTTTGCAAGCTTCGCAAGAACAAAAGCCAGACTTGATGGGTTTAGGGGATCCCATCCAGGCTTAGCACACATTTGTGCCCAGTCATGTGCTGGCTGTACCCAGTCAGAGCCTGACTGCACTCCACAGGCAGTGCTGAGGGCAGCCCTGAGGGCAGCAGGCACTGCAAACCTCTTTCCTTCCATCAAAATTCAAACTGCTCCCAGCTGGGAAGAGCCCTACAAGAAGCAGCAAACAGCCCCTTTTTAAGCAATCTGACTTCACGCCCACGTGAACATCTCACGCTGCTGCGGATGCAGGACACGAGGCTGCTTTATACAAATAACTGAACCGAGCCTTCGCTACGCTGGGCCCTACCTTTCCCCCGACCTCCGCCAGCTGCAGGCTCCCCTCACCACCACGGCCATCCCCGCAGTGCGCGGGCGGCCAGCGCCGACCGTTAGTGACCGTTAGTGACCGTTAGTGACCGTTGGTGACCGTTGGGGCGCGAGGCGGGCGGCCTCGTGCCGGCAGGTGGCGCCGCGAGCTGCTGGCGGCCGGGCGGGCAGGGCTGGCTCTGGGGCGCGAGGAGCCCCCTCAGCGCCGAAACACAGCGGCCGTTTCTGGGCGCGCTCTGCGCAGGACGCCCTCGCTCAGCCGGAAAGCACAGGATTATCGCTTAGCCTAAAAACTCCGGCCTGCAGGAGATTAGGTGCTGACGTATTTGTACGGCTGTGGGAGTCCTGGAAACGCAGCGCCTCGTGTCCCAGCGCCCGCTCACAAATACAGAAATGAAGACAAAACGTGCAACAAAAGCCCATTACAACCCTCAGTCTGAAGGAGGGTCCCGGCAGCAGAATGACTCACTGTACAGAAATACAGAGGACACATGCACAGGAACAATACGGCCCATATAGGCCAATTTCAGAGCTAATTTCTTTCCACTAAATCAGGCAAATACCAAAAGAACATTACCGACCACAGTGAATTTGCTGCAGAAATTGTTAAGGCAGAAATGAGGAGCTGTGATTAAACATGTACAGGGTACTGGACAGAACGCGGTCTCGTTGGTAACGCCAGTGAGGGAACTGGGTACCTCTTCCAAGTTGGTCTGAGAGGCAGAAATGCACTACGTGAATAAAAAATGCAAAAACATTCCAAAAGAGTACAGTTGTAATCAGTACAAGGCATTCATTCTGAAAAAAAAAAAACTAGATTATGATGAAATGCTAGTTGGCTACTTAGCCATTACAACAGAAATCTTGTGGGGGATTCTGTCACGCTTCAGCTCTTTTTTTTTCCCCTCACACACAATAAACAAAGGAGCTAAAAATAAAAACTGGATTCTTTTGCACCAGACCCAGAAGAATCTTACTGGAGTCATGATGCAGCTTTTCAGTAAACTGCTGGAGCGAGGAACAACGCACACATTTCTCAGACCGAAGGAGAAGAGCTTTACAGCTGCTGGGTTCCTGCATCCCATGCATACACTGAAATGCAATTCCAAATCAGTTTTCCAGCATGGAATATCTTCTGCTAAAATGTTTTAAAAGGCAATAGAAACTTTTGTTGCAGATGGAAGCGCCTTGGAAACTTTTTTGACTAAAAAAAAAAAAGGTTTACTTTGCTCATCAGAAGCAGGTCCAGGGGGATTTAAAATAGAAATCCAAATTTGTGCCAGACCTGGCCAGCAATACAAAAACACATTAATAACCCTTGGCTGAATGCTGAATCAACTCCATCTCTGTTTTGAACCTTTTAGCATCAATGTGTTGTAGGTACTGCAAACATCCCACCACGATCAGAAAGCTCAGAGCACTGCAGCAATCAAAGTGGCCCCTGGGGCTTAAAAATCAGAGCTGACAGAGAAATGACAGATGCTCTGAGGAAATTAATTCCATCTCATTTAGTATTTATATTCTAGTCTCATATAATAGTGTTGTTTTTTATTTTTAAGTAGGAAATACACCCGTGAACCCATAAAGCACCTGTTCCATAGTTTTCTAGGGTTTAACCACACACTTCCTTTGTGAATGCAGAGTGACCGACTCTGTCTGAATGACTGTGTGCAGAAACACACTTTGTGGTGTATGCGGTTACAGAACTCAAAGCAGCCAAATTTAGAAAATACCCAGCTATGAAAATGCATTCAGTGCTACAGCTCTGCTCACCCTGAGCAGCAGCTGCCTGCATACTTGTGCCACAGTGCTCCTGACAGAACTGATAAAAATAGTAAATGCAGCCTTTAAATACAGGCATATATTTCATAAAAAAGATGCTGTGACATAAATGATTACTTCAATTATGAGCTGTTACAAAAAATAATATTGGCAGATATACAAATGCATCCATACCTCAAAGCTGTCCTGCAAGTCCTTTCAACAGTGACACTAGTGCTGCTAAAACAAATTTATCAAAAGGTCACAGGTGCTTCAAGAACATGTTTATTGACAATATCGTCACAAATAAACATTCTAAAAGAAAATTTCAGAAATCTCTAAACTTAGAAATTTTAAAATTTTGTTCTCATTGGCAAAATATACCCCCCNTCACTACATTTTGAAACTTTCCTAATTTCAACATTTTGGATCAATCCTTTAATTCTGCAATACACATCCAACCCTTCAGCACAGTGAAAATGAGTCAAAGTACAACTTTCCTTCTGTAAGGAAATCTCAATCAATAGGATTTTTTCTTTTTTTGGCAAGCATCTCCCTGAATCCTCTATCTGCTTTGAACTTGATAGGTATAGTCAACAAGAAACAACTTCATGAATATTCTAACCGAGCCAAATTACTCCAGCAATAATCAAAACCTACATTTCTCCTAAGTGATTCAAAGCATACCACGTAGTAGAAGAAACTATCAGCATGCATTTTAGAGGTCATTTTTGTACTTCAGGTATGTGAACTTAAAACCAAAAAGGGACCATTCTGATAAAAATGTACTCAGGTATTTCATAACATTAATATTTATTGCTTTATATGAATACTGTATTGAAAGCCCAAGCATTCAGTTTACACACAGAAATTATACAGTTATATACCGTTTCACAATGGCAGTGAGCACTCATTACAATCTACAAAAATCTACTTTACAGAAATTTAAAAATCCTAAATATCAAAAAGGTACAGTTGAAGAAACAGGTATAAATTTGGCAGCCAGTAATTGTGACTGGGAGGTTGCAGCTTGCATGTCTTTAAATGTGAGAACTGGAAAATATCGAGAGTAAAGCAGTAGTTGTGCTTTGAGCTGGTCTGAAAAAAATGTAACACTGGCTGTCAAAGTAGCATGTTCAAAAATATTTAGTTCACTTCCAAAATGTTATACAAATCATGGCGATTTCTATGCACCTCTAAATCTTCTAGTTATTTAGCTCAGGTACGTAACTACTGTCATATTAATTCTTCCAATGCGGTGGTGTGATCATACCAATGCCATCTGCATACCTCAGAATAATTTTGAGACTTCTCTGTAATATTCACAATGTTCCGAGAAGCACTCAAAAAGGCAAGTACCTGTTCATTTCTTCCAAGATATTTTCTTATCGTATTTTCAAACATTTCTTCTACAAAAGTTTAAGCTAATGTTTTGATTACAACGTTCTCAACATAAAGCACATTTTCTCATAAATAAATGAAATCCTTTCACTCAGGCACCTCAGAAGTATACAAAAGTGTTGTAATCTGAACAGTTCTCTTGGAATGTGTTTACTCTGGTGTTCTCAACAATATTTCCAGGGTTTCATATGGGCCAGATTTCATTTGCCTTTTTTTTCTTTCCCCTAGAGGCAAAAGAAAGTGCCTTGAAAGGTGAACTTATTGTTTTCCTATAGAAAAAGTATTTGTTGTAGTTATCTTTTGTAGAAACAGAAAAATATAGCATTTCCCCCTTAGAACAGTGAGGGTACACATACGTGTTCATGCGTGCATATATGTGAGTGAAATGCAACACATTTTAAACACACAACATAAGGTTTCATAGTGTGTATTCAAATAAAAATCTGGAAACCAGCATGAAACCCCATAATTCACGTTAAATGTTGAAACTGTAACCAAAATATGAAGTAACTGCTATAGCTGTCAGAAAAAGACAAGACAAAAGCTCTCTTGCTTACATACAACTAGGTGTGGTAATCTCCAAAAAAGTTGTCAAAATTATAATTACCTTCCAGTTTAAAAACTTTTATTCTAAATAAAAAAAACTATACACAAACCACTGATTTGACCAAACGAAAGTTCAGCGGTAAGCAGGACCTGAAGGAGCTGGTATTCACAGTTCTTATCACGTACAACTCTTTCAAGGTTCAATCCATGGAGTTTATTTTACAACCTGCTTCTTTTTGTAAAACTAAAGGTCCACTTTATTACATAAAATTATTTATACAGTGTAAAACCGGAGCCTTATGGAAAATACTGCATCTAAGTGTATTTAAATTAGTCTTGCTCCATAGGTTCATCTGCAACTTCTGTGGCTTCCTCACTGTTTTCCATAGGGGTCTCTGATGAAATTTCTGGAGTTTCGCTAGTGTAGGACCCTAACTCTTCAGTTTCACTGCAGTCAGCTCCACTGCTGACAGATCCACTACTTTCACTGTTGTCTGAATGTAAATCCTTCTCTGCTTGAGACTGATCAGACTCCTCCATTTGATTGCTCTCCTCAGAGGTCTCTTCATTCACAGTTGAGGATTCAGTGTCTTTTTCTTGATCTTTTCTGTCTGGACCAGCATTTCTGGGAGACATGAAGGATTCTAGAAACAGTGAAAGAACAGTATTACTAAGGCATTTTTAAATTTTAATACTGCTATTTTACATTCCCAGCTATGCTGAGCAAAGTTTCTACAACACAGCCAAGGGCCAGGAAGAGTGACAGCCCCAGTTTTTATTAAAATATTAGCCAACTTCATCACAACAGCCAGGATCAAGACAGTCAAACTGTCCTAGTATACCATAAAGTCAAATTTTGGATTGAATAGGTAGTTTTACTTTATTAAGCTTCAGCAAATAAAGACTACTAAAAACGAAGTCTAAAAAAGCTTCCTTGCTTCCCCACATTCCCTCACTTATCCTCAGATGCAGCCTTCCAGAAACGTTGAAACATTACTGTTTCAAGTGTACATTAGTCATCAACTAAAGGAATATGTTACCAACACACGAGCTGCAAAAAAATATATATTAAAAGAAACTTGTTTCATCCAGGATAGAGTTAATTTTCTTCCTAGAGGCTGGTACAGTGCTGCATTTTGCATTTAGGATGAGAATAACGTTAGTAACACACTGATGTTTCAGTTGTTGCTGAGCAGTGCTTACACAAGAAAAAGGACTTTTCAGCTGTTCATGCTGCCCTGCCAGCAAGGAGGCTGGGGGTGAGCAAGAAGCTGGGAGGGGACAGAACCAGGACAGCTGACCCAAACTGGCCAAAGGGATATTCCATACCATATGGAGCCATGGTGAAAACTAAAAACTGGGGGAGTTGGTCAGGGGGCTGCCACTGCTCAAGGACTGTCTGGACATCAGTCAGTAGGTGGTGAGCAATTGTACTGTGCACTACTCGTTTTGTGTATTCTGTTATTGCTATAATTACAATTATTTTCTCTTCCTTCCTGTCCTATTAAACTCATGGAACCCATGAGTTTTACCTTTCTTCTGACTCTCTCCCTCATCCCACTGCGGAGAGAGTGGGTAAACAGCTATGTGATGCTCAGCTGCCTGCTGGGTTAAACCACAACACTGCCTAAGCAGATTTTAAATATGATTTTATATATTTTTAAATAGAGATGTAAGATATTCAATAATCCCAACAGTACTGGCCTCCTGCAAAAAAAAATCCTAACTTCCTAGAAAATGCGCAAAGCAAAGATAATGGAAGATCTGAATTACCTTCCTCCTCCTCCTCCGTACAGTGCTGTCTTGCACAAGTAGCATCTTTTTCTTTATCCTGAGATGTAGAGGATGCTTTTGTCTCTTCCCCCATGCCTGAAGAAACTTCACTGGAGGCAGATTGGTTCGGTGCATCTCTGGCTTCCCCTTCCTTGTCAAATTTAAGTCTTTTTACCTCATGTCCTTCTGCTTCTGCAGGATCATCTTCAGAGTGCTTATTTTTTACTGGGCTGCTCTGAGCACCTTCTGAGTCAGATGCTGGTGAGTCACTGTAAACAACAAAAGCAGCTGAAGGGTGTTTGGGTTGGTTTTTTTTTTGTTTTGTTTTGTTTAAGACAGACATTCCCTAGCTTGCCACACTTCTTTTTTTTAAATAACTATTTCATATTAACAATTCTGCAAGAGAACAGTAAAACTCGCATCGCTCACTACATGACAAAACCTCAAAATGATCACTCCTACTTCACTGGATTATTGATGAAAACAGTAATCACGCTGCTCTAGTTGGTCTAAACCACCAACAGATTCTACTGCCAGCCATTCCCTTTTAAAGTATTTTTAAAATACAAGTGAAAAAACATGAGAATAATGAAATCAAAATGCATTACTCCTCACAAACCTCTGTTTCTTATCTTCTGTTTGCTGCAAGCTTGATTCTTTATGTTCCGTGCTGTCCGGCAAACCGTTTGTTGTCATCGGAGATGACAAAGAAACCTTTGGTCGATTGACTGGTCTGGGAGTTCCAGGACCATTTATGTTAGATCTTTAAAAATAGTAAGAATAAATTAATTAACTACAAAACAGCAATATCAAACAAGCAATCCTTTTAGAAAAAGACTTTGTCCCTAACAGGCAGAAAGCAGCTATCACCTAGTTCCTAAAACATCTTGGAGGATAAGGGGAAGAGGAGGATGTACTTCCTACACTACATTGAGTAAAATCCCTTGCCTCCAAAGGAAGCAGTATCACAAAAGCTTTACAATAAAAAAACATTCTAAACAAGGTTACAAAAATATCAGATAAGAGATGGCATTTATCCCCAAGATGTCTCTTCCCTCCCTCCTCCAGTATTCTATGTCACGAGGCATCTATTTGGGATCAGAATAGGTAAGAGATAAGGGATTTGAGTCAGCTATTTCCATAACTACCTTGCTTTTATCCTGAAAAAATTAACTTCTGATGCTAACTTACCTGTCAGAGTAACCTGGTGAATTTCCTGGGAACATTACACCATTCATCCGATTTAAACTATTGGAATTACTTTTCCTTAAACAAATAAAATTGAAACGTAAGAATTACAATGTTACAAATAAAGCAACATTGCCATATTACTACATGTAACACTTACTTACAGATCACTATTGCTACTGTTGAATTAACTATTGATACTGAAAAACAAACTCTGCAGGGTTACTTTTGTGTACAACTACTGTCAGGAAGAGAAATGTATCACATACACAAGCACACATCCTTCTATTTACTAACACAATCCTAAAGTATCAAGAAACCGAAAAAGATGATACTTACTCTGAAGACGGATATACACAGCTGACAACCATGACATTCTGTAATACACAAGAAATGTATTAAGTGCTCAGAAGCAGAAACTTCTGCTCTTGACAACAGTCCAAAACTTAAAGGGTTACAGGATTTTGGTCATCTGCTGAAGTGGCTTTCAAACAAATTTTCTTTAGAGATATCAACAGATGAAAAACACAGAAGCAGCATCTTGGTCCCCCCTCTACAAGATCAGGGCATAATTACACTAAAAGCCAGTACTTTCCTTAGTGGAGTACTGTCAAAACAAGACAACCACACTAAACCTCAGGCCCAAGTGTTTGTAATTTCTAATTGAAGCATCCCTGTAAAGCAAAACAAAATGTTCTGAAATGCTGGAAAACTGGAACTGCTGAAGAAACACTATTTGTACATACAGGTCCTACACTGAGTGTGCAAGCACTTATCTATTTTTGGCACAACCATATTCCAACTGTTAAAATTATTCTGGCCCCCACATAAAAAAGGTCAGAAATAATGATGAATTCAATGTGTTTTGCTTAGCCACCTCTCCCTCTTGAATGGCACTGCAAAGTAAATCCATTTTAACATCTAAAAACCTAGTTTAAAAATTAGGTAAGTCTGTCTTTTCATATCAATGCTTAGACGAATTTTAAATGCAGCCTTTTCAGGCAGGACCATCTAAATTAACCCAGACTAACGAAAGGTATCTATACACCTTGAGGTACTGTTTCACACGTCTCATTTTGGCTGATTTTTTTGCTTTGTGAAATCCATTTCAGCACATACTGCTGACCATCTCCTTCCGAACTTGCAAAACTATATCTGAGTGTATCCACTGTAACAGTGAAAAAAGCTCCATCTAGAAGTTAAGCTTTCTTTGACTGAATATTCTGAGTAGAAACCTCAATCTAATTTTGCTATCAAGAAAATCCTATGTGGAAGCATATCCTGAAAGTCTGATATCCACTTCTGAAAGATCCCACATTTTAACACAGACTACAAAAGACCATTACGTGACACCTCTGTGCTTTTACGAAGATGCATTCTGTGACTCAATAGGATTTAAAAACTGACAAAAAGACACTGGGGGGAAAGGAGGCTTCTCCTCTTCTCCATCTGAGCCCAAATGTGGAAGCATCAGACAAAAAACTCAGTTTATTTCAGCTGATTTCTTGATCACTTTTAGTTAGGACTCAATATTAAGAATGACATTGTACTCTCCACAAACTGCAGTTTGAGTACTGCACGGTGATTAGGAAGCACAACAGTTACAGGTCTGATATTTATTTTCAAGTTTTAAATAAGTCGCTTCATTTTTTTTTGGATGTTAAAATGTACAGAAGAAACTCATACAATTACGAGTAGCCACTAGCTATTCTACGACTATGAGCCATACTGAAACCAAGAGACCTTTAGTAGCAATTTTAGAAGTTAATTAAATAGTAATTGTGATTGCTTAGCTGTGTGTTCTCCCAGAAAAATACATACCTTTTCCACACCTCTTAGAAATTTGTCTGTTCCTGTGTAATTCCTCCTAGGATCTGTTAGCAACTCACAGAGTCGCTGAATAGTGAAGGGGATGCTGCAATGAAATAGATTTACAACAATTTAATTTGATTTTAATGAGTATGACTGCTAGGAAGCAGCGACGTTGTTGCCTTCCCCCCCCTTATTGAGAGGACAGACAGAAAACAGTACTGAAATGTGTTATTATCACAATAAAGGATGATAAGTCTAACCCTTATTTCCCTGAATTTCACTTACTGACATAAAGCAGTCTTTTGTGTTCACCAAGACAACTTCTAAGAAGCATCATAAATAAATCATCCCACAACTCAATCCATTAAAATGATGAAGAGGAAAGCGGATATTTAACTTCACAAATCAGATCATCAACAGTAGAATAGTTTAAGACTGTATTTATTAGATAATTCAAATATATAGAACAGAAACTGGAAGTGTTTCAAAACAAATTTGAGTCATACACACTAGATCTAAAAAAAAAAAAAAATTCTCAACTTGTAGTTTATTTCACGTTTTACAAAATACATTTACAGAAAAAGTATTAGGTGTTGGAATTATTAGAATCATTAAACTTCAGCCATTACAAACACTGTATTTGGCCACAACTGGACAGTACACTTAGCTACCAAAGAACATCTCAATCAAAATAATTAAACTTGGTATAAAATAAGAATCTGTCATACCAAAGTTGTACTTTGTTTTCTGACAATTCTGCACTCAGTTTGATCCTACTTAAATGGGAAACCGACCTTTCAAGCAAGCAATATTTTACATATGTTGACCAGTTACCTGAGATGTCACACACTTTCACTGCAAATTCATACACAATGTCACAATTTAACAAATCAGAGTTTTGACAGGAGAATGTAATACTTGAAGCTGATTCAGTAAAACAACGAGCACATGTATGCATTGTTACAGTTGACTATTTGAAGTCAGCCATTAACATTTCAAAAATACATCTAAAAGAATATTTGACACAATACTTAAGAAGCAGCTCTTAACTGAGAATGACTGATACACCAAATCCAAAGCATCATCAACACAAATTTGCATACATATACATGTGTGTAAATATAGTGCTATACTGTAATTTTTTTTAATTCAATTTTTTTATTACTTTCTAAGGAATTCAGTACACAGCATCTTAACTCTTTCATTAGTTACGCAGCATCTCAAGCTTAGTTCAGTGCAAACACACCAGCACAGCTGAGATTAATCATACTACGGGACAATTCTCTTCAGTTAAATGCAAGCAGCAAGAGCGTAACCAAGCATCAAGAATTGAAATATGCTTTCCAGAACTGTTTGGGTGTTTTGTTACTCAGGAAGTCACAATCCCCAACTTGAACACAGTAAGGAGGAACGCTACAACCGAACCACCTTCAGCCCTAGCTCCAACACAGCCTGCTACCTGAAAAACCACAGACTGTACATCACATTTATCTTGTTAATTAGCTAACTACTTACTTTCTTTTTACCCTGAATTACATCATATCAACTTATCTTGACTTCTGGGGACTAAAAGATGGTCAAGTAAATCTCCATCAGTCAGCTGTGGAAAGTTAGAATACAGCTGACAAAGCATTACACACATCAAATACAGTTTTTTAAAAAGTAATGCCGCAGGAAGACTATTTCTAAAACATTCGTTTTGAGAGGTTATTGCTTAAAAGCAAATGGAAAAACACAGGCAAAATACATCTCACCTCCCTATTTGACCCAGAAGTATCCACTTTGCAACCCCACAATTTGACAAGAAAAAACAAGTAACAAATTTTCCTTTTCATTCTGTTTATTACATAGAGCCTCTTGAGTTTGACAAATTATTCTTTCTCATTTTTAATTTCACTAAAGCTTCTTTACTATCAATCAAACACCACTGCTGTTTAGCAGCTTTTGGTCAACCAGCAATCTCTGCCACCTACTTCTTCATGATGCCCAGCTTCTGTGGAGTGCCCTCTTTTAACCAACTTCCCAACTCTGCAGCTCAGGCACACAGAAGAATTTACTCGATCTGTTAACTCCTCCACACAGGTACAGCACTACTTGTATCTACTGTTTCTCATTGATGGCCATTGTGCTTTTGAGTTGAAGAAGTCTGTAATTAAAGAGTCTTTGTAAAGCTTTAATAAACTGAACTGTCCATTCAATTTCAAGTTACTTCAGAAAAACAACAATACACAGAATTTAAAATTATTTTTCATCAACCAAACGTTCAAAGTATTCTGGAGAATCATTGCCTGGCTATTTCTATCTAGCTGTATCTAACTGGGCGCTTGGAGTGCACATGGATACAGCTCTGGTAACTCAAGAAAATGCAGAGCCTGAAGGTGCGCTCCCATTTCTTTATATAAAAAGTTTAAACATGAGCTTAAGGTTTCAGTTTCCTCCTGAACTTTCAATAATAAACTGAACTTTGTTGACTGGGCAGTAGGTGGCACCAAGCGTCACAGTATCACCTTAGCACAGAATCTGTTCAAGGTTTGTAAATAAAAAACATTTGTAAAACATTGGTAAATTAGTTTGCAAAACCCAACCAAAGCTAACTTCACTTCTAGTTAATTATGAATTCTTTCATTGAAACCTGTAATTTAAAAACACTTTAACATGAACTGAAATTGGTGAAAATCTATACATGAACACCAACATGAAAGTCTGTGGGCAGTATGAGAACTGATTTTTAAATTCTCAGGAATATAATTAGTTTAGCACATGAACTGGTCCCTATCTGCCTTCTTAAGGTAACCACTTAAACTCCATATGAAAACACTCGGAACTGCACTTCCTAGTGCTACTGCTCAGAATGAATTTCAACCCAAAAGTTCTTTGTATGGATAGCACTCAAGAAGGAACAGGGGAACTACCTGAAGCAGTTAGAAAAAAGATACTGATCAGTGTAAGTTTAAAATCCTTCTAAACCCAGTTGTTACAACTAAAACATTAAGTTTTGCTCAAAATGATGTCCAAATTATTGAACATGACAAAAGAAATTGTAAATGTAATACTGAGGAAACGTAGAAAGCAGAATGAACTACCTAGAATACAAAGCACATTAATTTAATTTGGATTATGATTATAAATATGAATTTTTTTTTGCTGCTGTCAAGACTCCTCTGTCATGTAAGGCATCCAGTAACCTACCTTGGAACTTTGTGCTTCACTAGCAACAGTAAAGAAAATAGCAAGTCTTTCAAGCACTTCCTACTCCAAAGGAATTCTAAAGCTGAGCACGAGAATCTGGCGCTAAAAGCACATTACACAAAGCCAGGTAAAACTCAGTAAGGTTAAAACAGTCAGTCTGAGCTTTCTGTTATTAAATCCTTCCCCCCATTCTTTGAGATAAGTACCAGCATAAACAAATGTGACAAATAAAGTCACATTAAATGGCTCCCTTCTCCACCGTGGCCCCCTGCAATGACATGCACAACTCCAGACAGCACGAAGCCTCAATACATCCCACTGCACAAACTGAAACCTGCTTTTGGTACGTTTTTGGACACATCTTCACATGATACAGCTTTAAAAATCACATCCTCACTGCACGAGTTGTAGTATTTACTAACGGAACTATTGCACAATCCTAGATTCTAAAACATCCTAATTTCTTGTTTCTTAAAGGTAGCTCATGTACACAGTTTGCTTCCTCAAAGCTGAGGTGGTTCACTCGAAAGAACGAGGAAGTCTCAAGTGGCACAGCAACAGAGAACAGCACAGCCACAGAGGACTGCACACTTACTGGGTCACCCAGGGGTTTGTTTAGTGCACTTTGGAACAACAGGAGATAACAGCAGCCCATTCATTTGCTTTCTCAGCGTGAGAACATCTCCGATTTTGTGGGTAGTGAAGCATTAACAAAAAGCTGGGGGAGGCAGGAGATAGACTGGCATACAGAATGGGTTTATTTTTAAATTCCTTCTGTGAAGTAGTGAAATATTGGGCAGTAGAGAACACAATGAATTCTTAAATGCACATTCTTAAAATTGTCTTATAAAAGGGCATTTTAAAGCTTTTTTTTTTTTGAGTAATCAGACCTGACTTATGAAAGATACTTACATTGCAAGTATATATTAATTTGCATGGAATCATGACAATAAAAATAATGAACATCAAAATATGATACTAAAGGATGTTACCAATACCTCAAAACTGAGATCTGAGAGCGACAGGGTAGGCTTACAGCACGTCCTCTTACTGACAAGCTGAGCAAAATGCTGAATGAAGTCTCTCCTAAGCAAATATTGAGGCTCACCAGCAGAACGACTCAATTTATGGCAGGTAGGAAATCCAGTTAAGGAACAAGAAAAATACTACACAAGCTATTAAAATGGTACAGCAAATAAAAGACACCCTTACAAAAATAAGTCAGAAGCTTTATTTAAAGTGAAACAATTTCCAAAAATACAAAAGCAAAGGGTACACAGCAGTAGATTGAGCAGCACAAGCCTTGAGACTAGTATCACTGAACTCTCAATTTGAATCTGGAGAATTTAACAACTGGAAACCAGGGATACCTTGCTCCTTGTTGCACCACGGCTATCACAGCGTTAGCTCTTCAAAACCAACTGAACTGCCACAGAGTTATTAAGAACTGAATGTCTAAAGAATTCATTCAGCTAAATATTTCAAGATATATTGAAAGAAATCTGACTGATATCTATTTTTCCTGTAACATGCAAGTAGTGCTACTGTGCTTCATTGCTAAGAACTACTGATGTACTGAAAAAACTGAAATGACTGACACATAATAGGCATCAATATTTCCATTCAAGGATCATACTATAAATTACTATATTATTTTAAAAACATATTAAGAGAAAGTTCTGCAACTGCTGTAATATATTTCCAACACACAAATTGATTTCTGCTCACTGATTTAAGAAAGCGGAACAAACAGCCAAAGATAGAGCAGAATGCTGAGGTTAAAAATTGAGAAATTATTTTTCATATTCTGATTTTAGGCAACGAATGTTACATACCCGTTAAATCCAGTGACGATTTTCAGGATTCTTTCTTTCATCTCTTCAAAGGGAATATATTCCACATTTGGGTTGGGGGGCCCTCTTGGCTCAGGAGCTGAGGTTCTGAAGTCATCCATTACTTTCTCCAGTTTGAAAATAAAATATCCTTTGAATTGAGACCACTGAACGCTGCACAGAACACAAGAATTAAGATATACGCAAGTCAGCTCTGAAACCACAGAAAAACAGCATAACATTATGGCTGTAAAACAAAACTCAGGCTGCTAGGTCAATTCTGCGATAAATGAGGCAACGAAGGTAATAGTATTTTTCTTTCTGAATTTAAAGCACGACAACTTTTTGAAAAGCGACAATAAAACAGTATTACACAAGTTAATTGCCATTAACAATGCGGTAAGCCATCTTCACCAAGCTCACTGGCAAAAAAAATTCAAGTCTGGAAACCCTACAGCAACTGTACACAGCACTTCATGTCTTCTGCTCCAAAACATTATGAAAGGCCTTTTGTCATTAGCTGCTCAGCACCCATGCACCCTTGAAAGCATTTGATGGTACCTCTTCCCCAGAAAGGCAAACAGATTTTGTATCACAGTCAGCACCTTCTCAAGAGTATCTGAGAAAAACAATTTTGACTTCTCAAAAACGTATCTGTAACAAGGCATCCAGGAATATTGATTTCCTTCTGCCTTACAACTAGGTTTTAGCATTTAAAGAATTCTATACATTGAAATTTTCAAGAAAACAGGTTTCCTAAACTGCAAACAATGGACAATGACAGAAAGTACTGAGAAAGTCCTTCCACACCCATCACCCCACACAGCCACAGAGTAATTCTGGGCTTCTGGGGGCCATGCACAGCGAACAACTCGAGAACAAGTGATTTACTTCAGCCACGACCACTGGATTAACAAAGGATTTATATAAAGTAATCTCACTTCAACATGCTTTAATTGTGTATTAGACAAAGAAATTCATCTACACTTGCGACAATCTACTGCAAGGTTTCAACCCTTTAAACTGCTGAAAGATTATACTCAGTTACAAAACTCAGAAATATCTGGCTATGCATCCAAAGAAAGGAATTGATAAAGAATGCATTTGCTTTTGCCAAAAAGATCACCTCTTCGAGGGCAGTAAGATTTTTTTTTTTAAAAAACATTTATTTACTTCAGTGAAAGTGATAAAAAATGAGTGTCAAAGGAGAAAAATTGGTTTTCACCAGTCCATGAAAACAAGGTGTACGAGCTGGTACCAGCTACTTCCAAACTTGGGAAACTCCCTTGCACCTCGTGTATGGAGAAAAACAGTTAGTTCCTAAATGATGGGCAGAAACCTGTTACCTACAATACAACATAAAAATTAAGATGAGAAATGGCTCCTCCTGCTACTTGGCAGAGCACTCTGTAGCTGCCCCTCCAGATATTTTAAGTCCTCAGCACACGCTGACAGAGCGGGCACTCAGCCAGGCAACTGCAGTGAGAAGAGATAAAGTGGGAATAGCTGTTCTCAAGGAAAAATAACACACTCCACGATTCACAGCTCCGTGAGAGTAACCCCAGCAGTAGCATTCAAGATCTCCATTACAGCTGCCTCGTTAAAATGGGAAACACTGAAAAGGAGCAAAGTTTGCTAAATACCTTCTCCAGTTAAATCCATAGCCAAATGGAAGTGAAAAAACATCCAAATAGCTTCATGTACAACCTCATTAAGTTTTATACACTAGAAAATAGCTGGCAAACAATTTAAGCTCTGTCAAGAAACCAAATTGAAGAAATTCCACAGAGAAAATACTGGCCATGCATTCTTCTGAGCAGACGTGTTTATAAAAACTTGGTCTTCCCACTCAGCATTGTACAGAAGCAGCCTTTTCTACAGACACACTGATGTCTTCTAATCCATTTTTTCTTTTCTCTTTTCCTGCCCACTGACCTGTGATTTGGCACTTTTCTGAGAGCTTTTCTAGCAACTCATAAATATAAACATTTCTGTGAATAGCACAGTCTGTAGAAATACCTTCAGGAGCAATAATTTTAAAAACAAGTTTATCCTAGGATGATTCGGTTCAGCGCGTTTGCATTGAGTATGAACAATCTTGAAATTACATACATTTTATGTACATCTAACACATCTTCCACTAGAGTATCTGGGTCATCCTGTGTAATTATAACCTGTACACAGACAGCTCCCCTAGGCTCACGAGCCTCTAATTCAGATACTCCAAATCATCGTACGATGGCACTTCTGCTTAAAGGAGCCCTCCTCCTACCCTCCTACCAGCTCCTGCAGCATCCCTCCCTCACATCAGCCTGAAGGTTTTCCTCTGATACACAGAAAGTTAGAGGGGAAAAAATGAAAACCGATTTTAGCAAAAAAGCACCCAGCCAGGAAAGGAGTCACCAGCGGCAGGAATGAAGGAAGCGGTCAGAGCGTGCTTCCAGGACTGTCGCGTGTACAGCTGCATGTGTCACAGCAGAACCACACACCTCAAACTCTCCCAGGAACAATGTAAACGCTGATACTATAAACCTAAATGTTTAAAAGTAAAATCAGAAAGTTTCATAGTCAAGTCACAGACAGAAGCACAGAAATCAACACACAGTGCCACAGACTGGTTGGTGAATGACTCTGATGCACGATGCTATGTCCCAGGTTTGCTAGTCATTGTGCTATGCAGCATTAACAGAATTTTAACACCGTAACACTGTACCTGACTGAACAGCCAAGAATAGGCAAAGCAGAAGAAAGATCTGAGGCTATTGACACGTAATTAGAGAGCGTGAGAAAGGGCTAAAAATGGGTGGGGGAAAATAAACTAGACACAGAAATATGGAATGAGCATAAAGAACTGAAATAAAGTGACAAGCATAAAAATAAAAGAAAAAAAAACTTTTAAAATTCACTTATCTTCAACCCCCGCCCTCCAAAAAAAGCACACACAAAACCCCAGTTATTCTGCCAAGATAATAACTTAAAGCCTTATCAAGAAAGATACAAAGGAGTACAAGGGAACTCTGCAGTCAGAGCAGCACTACAGCACCTCTTTATCCAGTGACAGCTGATGAGGCAGCAAAAAGATCTCCGCTGCATGGAGAAGGAAGGAATTAAGGAAAACAGACACAGCTTAGCAGCACCAGAGCTGAAACCAGGAAGAACACAGCTCTAATTAACACTGCTTTCTAGTAAAAGCAAGCCACTCACATCTCTACTTCAACTACATGATTGTTGGAAGTAATCCATTGCTACCAATCAATAGAAATTAGCCAATAACATCATCCAACTTCAGAAATCCACCAGTTCTGTTTGATAACGGCACCCTTCAGCAAGGGACAGAGGTGACCTGGGACAGAAAGCAGCGCACACAAGCCGATGCTACGTTTTTCTTTAGAAGAATTACCAGCACAAAGTTCCTTGCAAGGTAAGATTGCTCCTCTGCTAACAGATCTGCATGATCTGCACAGAAGTCATCTTTCCAAACATGCATAGCAACAACAAAATCGCATTTTACACGGAAATAATCTAATCATAGTGCTCCCACATCTCTAGGAAGGGGGAAAAGAAAGCAGCTGAAATGCAAAACACTTTCCCTAATTCTCTTATCTTTGCTTACTTAACATACTTATATTAATGAACCTGAGAAGGCAGCTTTCTCCCTTACTGCACTGGTTACTATAAGAGAAGAGAACCCTGCCAACAGCTTGCACTATTTAGATACATTTGTATGTCAGAGAATTAACTCATTTTTCCTTCCTACCACTGAACAAGTTTTTATAATCGATTCCACTGCCCTCTGGCACACACTGCAGGAGACCTGAAATTCCTACAGAAAGAGCAGGAAGCCAGAAACGTTTAGCAGAGCTGCTGAGGACAGATTTGACAAATACTAAAAAGCAAATAATGAGTAATTCTGAAAGGCTGCTGGGGAAACTGAGACGGAGAGGAGAAAAAGTCTTCAGATCTGGAGGATCACAGGAAAACATACCTGTGTGCTTCTCTGAGAGGTGGTAAGGGAGACCGAGCTGTAACTGCAATGCCCCTGCCCCTCTCTCTCTCACACACACACACACAGCACCTTGCCAACTGTCCCCCTGAAAAGCTGTTCAAGTTGAACACATGGCAGGAGTTTTTTCACATGTATTTAGTACTGCACTGGAAAGCTTTCTAGAACATGATGACCCCTAACACCACCCCACGACTTGGATATTAAACATAGACTGGAATACAAGAGCATGCACAAGCGCAGAAAAGAAGGAGGGTAAGTTATGTACCTCCCTTTCCAGCCCCCGTTTTTAAGTATCAGACTGACCACTGTGCTACTACACGTGGCTTACACACTTTAGATAAACTCTACAGGATTTTAAGTTACAAACTTCAGCAAGACCCATGGAAGGTAAGTCAGGGCAATACCTAAAATTCACTGAAGAACAAGAGGAGTGATACAGTAGGCCTGAAATAAGGCTACCTCCTGAAAGGGAGGTACCGCAATTATTTCATAAATCTTTCTGAAATTGCTTCACGGATGACAGGTGTAATTAATAACAACATTAGACTGGAAGGATGCTAGGCTTCTAGAGACTGAACTACGTGCTTAAAACATGAGGAGTCCCAGGAGTCCCAGTGGGATGGCTGCCTTCAGATTTCACAGTGTTTAAGTTCATTACAAAATCACTTCGTTTAAATTTTAAGAGGATGCCATCTGTTTTGGATGGATGTTATACACCAGAAAGAGCATAATATGAATGGGAAGGCAAGAGTAGATTCCACTACTGATGCCGTTAACTGAACAGGACCATGGAAGAAACATCAGAACTAGCAGCAGGGAAAAGCAAGCAGGACATCCCTTTCCACACTTCTCCTGTTATTAGCCCTCCAGCAAGCAGAAATAAAAAAAAAAAAGACTGAACAAAACAGTACATTTAGGATGCACATGAACTCTTCGTACTCAGCTGAACTGATTTTAACACAAAGTCCCCAAGATACAGAACGAAAGAGCCAGTGGCCAATCTCAGAGGACTTCGCTTCCAGCAGGAGACAGGAGTTCTCTCATATTACCTTCCCCAATGACTGCTGATTTACAGAGCATTCCCACAGAGACTTGCTAGCCCCTGCTAGCAAGGTGGTTTTAAAGTGAAATAAGTTGCCACCTTGAATAATGCCAACACAGTAAGGATTAATACGTGGAATTCCAAACAACGACATCAAATCTACACACCAGAATTCCCTGTGCAAAGAAGATCAGTTTCTTAAATACTTCTGGCAAGCAGACAAATCCTTGAACCTAACAGTAGAATTAAAACTAGAAGCAAGTGCTAGATTGTTTTTCAGTGTTTCTGAATGAGCAATTGAACTGCAAGTGAAACAGCCCTGTGACGTTACTGCAGCATTGTGCTTGGCTGTAAGCAGCACAGCTCGGCTGGGAACCAGGCTGGGGAACACTCCTCCTGGGGGAGGGGCCTGTCAGCGCCTTCGCCTGCTAGCTCATGTAACATTAAAATGCTCTCACCTTATCTTCAGTGGGGTTTGACCTCATTTTACCTTTCATTTTAATTTAAAATACACTGAAGAGCTCCAAAGAGGAAAAGCTGGTATCTCCTACAAGCACAGAAGGTATTTTTCCACTTTCATTCACCGACCGTTGTCAGCCTAAACAAAGCCCTTCCTTCCCCCCACCTCCCACTACAAGCTCAGCCCAGAGCCACAGATGCAATACATCAGAGGTACATCCAGTACGGCAGTATGAGTGCTCCCCTCTCTACTACTTGCAGATTACTCCTGCTAGTGCCACGAACAACAGAGACTAAAACCTAGCTATGGAAACAGACAGCTGAGGAAGGCATTGAAGTAATATCAGTAATCATAAAGGGACTAATTCTGATCCCTCCTGATAAATATCCCACTGACTCCAACAGAACACAGCTGTGTCATAGAACAGAAAGGGTCTGAACTAGGACTCAGAATTTCTCAAGAAAGCTTATTTCTTAATGTACTCTTCCACAGACAAACAATCTCAAGTGTATTTCATTTTCTTTAAAGACAAAAACTGACCACACAATGAAAGAGGACAAAACATCAATTGATTCTTCATTCAGGAATTAAATGCCTTACAGCAGAGTTGAAAGCAATGAGGAAAAGTAACTGAAAGTCTTCAAACCTTCCACAAAGCACAGGCAGTGGCTTGTTTATAAAGCAAAAGCAGATGATATTTTCATTCTTTCATTTGAAAACATAAGTTTTCTTTGGCTGATATAAATCAACTGCAATATTTAATAAACTATGCTACTTACTGCACTGTGTAAGTTCTGACCTTACTTTGATTTCTTCATAGAATTTCAGTTACACACAAATACAAATAACATTTATAATAAATCTCAAGTTCTGTTACAAGCAGAATGATCACCTCAGATGACTGAGGCTAAAAAAAAAAAAAAAGTTTGTGGGTGGGGGTGGTACCTGACAACCACATTTATTTCAGCTCTAACAATTCTCCAGATTACTCCTAGCTTATTTCCTTTTCAAATTGAATTTCACTGAAGATTACTGTCCATGAAGGCATGCTTCAGGAGTGATGCTAGGCATTGTGCAGTTGAGATTCTGCAGGAATCCCAGAGCACAACTCAGAGTGCATCCCATACAATAAATATTCTGCAAGAAAATAATCCATCAGGCAAAGGCACAATGTAATGTCTTCCTGAACCTGCAAGACCTGCCAGACACATCAGCTTTGTGAAAAGCATTATCAGCCCTGTTCATCCACAAACCAGATAAACCACCCCCCTGCCAAGACAACCAGACTGCTTTGTATCCCTCCTCTTACATACTCCACTACTTTGCTCCCTCCCCACAATGTGTGCCATAAAGAATGAATCCTCTCAAAATCTGCAGACTGGAAGACTCAACTGAAGATTTCAAATGACGAGAAGCTCATCAGTCGCATGACCAAAACAGAAATAGACATCCTCGCTTCTGTAAAGTGCAGCATCAAGTAGAACATCACCCAGCGGTCTGCAGAGTACTTAAAGAACAATAAGCAAAGCCACCAAAGAATGGTAGAGTTGAGGCCCACTGGAAAACAGAGTAACAGTGAGGCAGCAGAATGAGGCAGAGGAATAAGGAATGCAGAAGAGCTTAACGAGGGATGACAAGAAAAGAAGTTTAAAGATAATGGTCAAAAGCACATGCAACTACACTGACTAGGACAAAACAACGGTGGGGTGGTTTTCTGTGCAAAGCCATGGTGAACTGCCTGCAGAAAGTCTGCTCATCAGAACAGGTACGTGTAACACAGACGGACACAGCAGCAGGGGAGGAAGATGTATGCACAAATGAACACCTGCATGCACACAGCTACACCTGCAGTTACAACAGTGTGATCACTGCAGAAAGTCAGCACTACTAGAGGACCTTGCCTTTTGTTTTTCCTTTCATGTGGGTTTCCCAGGGAGACTGAAGTTTGTCAGCACCAGTTCATCTTGCAAATGTGACGCTGGTTGTCTGACCTTCATACTACAAACTCCCACTCCCAACAGATAAGAAGTGGCAATATTTAAAACTGAAACAGTGCAGTAGCGTGCATGTCCTCAAGGAGCAAGTGATTTCAACCACACCACAACGAATTCTCTGAAGTACCACAACCGGACGCTTGATACACACAGAACTCCTGTAAGGCAGGTATGTCTTAGCTTCCTCCTTCTCATCTTTTAGGAAGAGAAATCAGGCTTTTTAACCAAGTTCCCTGTCCTCTGGAGGCACGAGAGGATTCTGAGACAGAAAGCACAGTGTATCAGTGAAATTGGAGTTAGTGGAGAATAATAGTAGGAAACAATGCAAGGAAGTTTACTCACATCACTCCTGGTTCACTGAAGAGTGTGGAAATGGAAGAGGTCTGCACTAACAATGACACACAGACTTCTTTCAGCAAACACTAGCTTGTTTATCACAGCAGGAACTTATGAACTTTTAAAAATGAAGTAAAACAATTCTGAAGGAATTACATTCCTCCCCAGTGTTAAAGATTTCCAGAAAACGACTGGCCTTTAAATCAGAACAAGATTTGCAAGGTATTAAACAAAAAAAAAAAAGTTAGCATGCACTAACAAAACTGACAGTCAAAATCCAACAACATTCCTTCATAGAAAAAACAGACTTAAATGTATAGACTAAAATGTATAGACTAAATTAATAGACTTAATCACTGAAGCACTTGAAGAACAGGAATTTATTCCTGTACGCATTCACTGCTGCCATCTCCACTCAAATCTTTACTGGGGATGACAAACTTTCACTGCTGTAACCAAGTAAGAGCTGGACTGATACCAGTTCAAGAATTGCTGAAAAAGACCAGTAGGAAAATATATTTACTGCTACACAGGGTATGTGAAACAGTATCAAATGGTTGGAAATGCTTTTTGCTGTTATCTCTGAAAGAACTAGGGTTACATAACTTACATTTACAGTTATGTAATTTAGCAACAGCAAAACCCATCTGATCTACCTGACTGACTTCTGTGATGAAACAACTGACTGTGGCCGAGGGAAGCTCAGCAAACAGCCTAATTTGACTGCAGCAAAGCACACCACAGTGTCCCATCACACCTTTGCAGCTACAGACTCAGCAGGTGCCAGCCCTCCCAGCAGCAGCTGGTGGCAGGACACTGCTGGAAGCAGCTGACAGGAAGCTGTCATTGCAGGGACCTCAGAGAGCTGGAGCAAGGGGCTGGCAGGGACACCAGGAAGTTCAACAAAACCACACCTATAAAGTCCTGCAGCTGGAATGGAGGGAGCCCATGCTACAGCCAGGGCTGGGTGCTGGCAAGGCACCAGCTCTACGGAAAAGGATCCAGGGCACAGGTGGACAGCAAGCTGAGCAGCAGGCAGTGGCCTTGCAGTGACAGCTGCCACCTGCACACTGGGTGTGTGTCAGCAGCATCAGCCATTTTACCCCTCTACTAACAGGTCCCTCTCGGCAATGCCACATCCAGAAGTCGTGCAACACAAAGAAGAGCAGAAAGTGTGAGACAAGCAGAAGGCCATGAAGATGGTACCAGAGCTGCAGCACAGCCTGCAGGGCAAGAAATGAAAACTGAGCAACCTTTATCTAACTTTGAAGTTCGCTCCTCCTGAGTCCTAGGTCAGTTGGATGGCCTCCAGAAATCCTTTCCAACTTAGATTATTCCACAGTGCCAGTAACGATGTCCATACCTGCTCTACTATCACATGTATTAAGCTTGACCCAAGCAACTCTGTAGAACTTGCATTTATGCTGATCCTCAGGGAAACTCCTACATTCAGGCTTTGAAGAGGTGCAAATTTATGTTTCAGATCTTCTAGGGAAACTCAGAGAAAAGAATTTGGCTACATAAAGACAGAGAATATGTTTCAGTGGCTCTTTACACCATACTCAGGGCAGGAACTGGTGTAACTACATCCCAGCCTGCCCAAGCCAGTGTTCTCTAAATAAGCTTAGAACTATTTTATAGTTAGCCATTTCTGTATATACACTGCATTTCTCCAGATTTTAGTACATTACTACTTATTTCTGCATTTCTTTGCCATCAGTAAGGAGCTGCACTGCACCATGCATCACAGTGAGCCCTTAAACCTGTGCTTTGCAAGTTGCCTGCCCCAGGGAAGAGCAGGGGGAAGCACAGAAAGAACTGACAAATGCATTCTTGATCTCATTCATTTTCTACATTTTATTTTCAACTTAAGAACCAAAGGAAAATTCCAGTAAGAAATAAATTGGATTTTCTTGCTGAAGTACCCAAGCAAATGGTTTAGAATCATTTTTGGTACTGAAGGGGCAGTGATTTTATATCCAAGATTACTTCCTGAAAGATAATGAAAAAACACTTTAACGACAAAACAATGGTAAGTTATTTTCATCTCAATTTTTAAAGAATTCATTTCAATATATATACATCTATCTCACTTCTGTGTTCTGTTTCTACTATTGCAGCACTATGGAATTTTTGGCACCACCTCTTAATGCTGTTTCTAAAAAAAGTATTTCTCATGCAAAAAAAAAAGCACAAAAACATATCCTGTTTTTAAAAGAAGTCTTTTAGATAATAAGTTTTAACAAGAACAAATTTCACCTTTTCACGTTCCTCAGTTGTGCAAGCCATGCTGATCTTTTAGGATCCACAGAAGAGCACATTGTAACGATCCCCTCTGACAATCCTTGGTCTCATCAAGGAAACTCCATGTTAATAGCTGGCTCAAGTCAATAAGTCAATTAAGGAATACGTAATTCCTTTGAAAAAAAAAATCCTAAGACTCAACATAAGATTAAAAAGGGTTGAACCATAAACTTTGTATTTCACCTCAGGCTAAGTGTCACCATGGCAACTGTTAAGAAACAAAGCTGTTTCAAAGTAGTCAAGCAATCAATTTTCTGCTTCTGTTCACCTATAATAAAGGAAGTTCAGACTGGCTTGTGTAAATGCAGCTCGTGATCGTGCAAACAATTAAGTGAATGGTTAACTTTGCACAAGAGATAGTCTTAAGCTTTAAATGGATGAAGCTAGCACACGTGGCTGCACGGTGAGGCTTTTACATAAGGCACTGATAACACAACTAAGTTTACACTGATAACTACATTTACCAACATTTTTATTCCAGACCTTCACTGTAAACAAAAAAAGATTTTTAATGACTAAGGACACACTGGAGAGCCCCACCACAGTGCTGTCTCCCACAGCTCTCAGCCTCTGTCCCTGCCTGCAGCTCAAGGAACCCCTCCTGGTCAGAAACACTATTGCCAGGAAGAAAGTTATAACTGCCAGCAGCTTCCTGCTCCAGGTTACCATGCAGCCACACAAACAGTCCAACAAGCACAAGTGCAACAGTGACACAAGGGCTGCATTAGCCAAAGCTGCTGCCAAAAGAAACACGGGTACAATTACAGCCTAACCCAGACCTGCGTGTACCTGTTCCCAGCCCGCAGGGATGAATGAGCACACGGAAGGGACTGGGGGCAGGGAGGCACCCAAGGGCTTACAGGAGGCCGTGCCTTCACCCTGCAAAGTAAGCCAGGGGTGCAGGGATAATGCTGTCGTGAGAGCCTCAAAAACATAATTTATTAACATACTTTCAAACTTCTTTTTTTTTTTTTTCACAAGGACTGCTGCAGCTATGTCAGGAAAATGCATTTTAACCCAGGACAGAAGGTCAGCAGTAACTGCCAGAGTAAGTCACAGAGCAGAGCAGGCCCCTGCGACCACCATGTAACGCTACCAGCAAGGACAGTAGCTCAAAGAAAACCACCTCCTGTTTCACTGGGCCCTGTTTACCCCAGCCTGCACTCACAGGGGCACACTGGGTCACCTCTGGAACAGGCTGGGACTGAGTGAGACCCGTTGGTTCTCAGTGAGCCTGCAAACTGAGCAATTACCCAGCTTCATCATCCTTTTTTTTTTCCCCCCAAACTGAGCTCTGAACTTCATAAAAATCCCAATAAATGTTATCACAGATTATGTTCTTAGAATCCATCATCTTTTTGCCAGATAATCCATTTCTTACTGTTTGGGATTTTTGCATAAAATGAAATAAAAACTATTTAGCTCATCTAGAACAGACACATGGAGCAGGTTTCTGTATTCAAACACTTATAAAAGTATCTCTAGCACAGTAGCCAAGCTGCACTACCCTAAAACCACATTTGGTTCTTATCAAAGCACATTAATGGCCTTTACATAAATGCCCACTCTGACGTTTTGGTTTTTACTAATTTCCTCCTTTCTAAATCACAACACTCCAGTGAGAACAGAAGCATATTAGATGAAGAAGCAGAATTCAACAGACAGGAGGAAGCAAATCAAATATTGTGGAGCAGCATTTCCACGTCTGTCTCCAGCCCACACAGAGGAGTTCTGGTGTTTGTGTCTGATGCTTTAAAAGCAATTTAATGTAACTGAGAGGTTTGGGAATATTGAAAAAAATGCTACAGACCTGAAAAAAAAAAAAGAGGAAAAGGCCAAAGAAAACTCTGAGCACAGAAGGCCGGGGCCTGCATGAAGTTCCTGAGAGCTCCCGTGCAGGTTCAAGCAATAGTTTTTAATACCTTTAGGAAAAAGCTACATTTTCCAAATGGAAATACAAACAAGTTTATTCAGACCCCCAAGTTCAACATGAGAAGAGTTTTCCAGAGGACATGCCCCTACACAATCACTTACTACAACTGCTTTGGAATACATGGTAGTGGCAGAAAGAACACCAACAGCCTCAGAAGGTATTTCAGAGCAGGAACACGTCTCAAGCTATCGTACAGAGCCCGAGAGCAGCATGCTCTGCCCATACCACAACAAGTGCTCCCTCAACGCCTCGAGCAGCACAGCTCTGCTGAGCCAAAGCCTTCTATTCAAGCAGCAAAGTACATCTCAGAACTTGTTTTCCCTTCAAAAACACCGATTCCCATAATACCAGGAAGATACAGAAAGAAAAAAGAGCCACCCGCGGCCTGGGGGCGCTGGGCGGCAGAACAAAGCCCCGCGCCCCGCAGCCCGGCGCTAGGCCTCAGCAACAAGGAGCCCGCCTGCCACAAAGTGAGCCACCAAAGGCAGCGCTCATACGGAACGTACTCACTTCCTGCCAAAAAGCGGCCAGCCGGAAGTCACCCCGCGCAGCCCGGCTCGGCCCAGCCACGGGGTCACCCGGAGCCGCGTTTGGCGGAGCGGGGCCGGGGCCGTCCCCGTGAGGTGTCCGCCGGGGCAGGCGCTCAGCCTAGGGCACGGCCCGGCCGGAACGCGCCCTCCGTATTCCGGAGCGGTGCTGGGGGGCGCTGCGTAGGGTCCAGCAGCAGCAGATAAACTTCACATCGCCAACAAACGAACGTCACATAAAGCACAGAAACAGCAGCGGGTTCCCCGCGCGGGGATCGGCAAACGGCCTGAGCCAGAGCGGGGCAGGGAGGGTCACGGTGCCACACGGCACGAGGAGCCCGCACGGCTCCGAGGAGGCACTGCCCTCGGGGCAGCCCCGCTCGCAGCCCCCAGTGCCCGCTCGCAGCCCCCACTCACATGGTCTCCCCGGTCTTGGCGACATGGCACAGGAACTGGTCCAGGATCGGGCACGCTTCCTTCTTCCCTCTCTTCTCGAAATCTGCCGGCGTGAGGACGACACGGGAACAGGGAAAAGGAGACAGAACAAAAAAGCTGTAGCCATTAAACCCCGCAAAAACCGCTTTGACCCACGCAGCCCCACACAAACACCGTCACGCTCTCCCGGAGCTCCCCCGGCTCCCGGCCCCCCGGAGCCGTCCCCGGCCGGCGGCAGAACTTCTCCCCAAGTTCCCGGGAGCGCGGCGGGGCGGGGCGCTCCGCTCGGGCTCAGCCCTCGGGAAGGGCCGCGCTGGGGGCGAGCGCTGCGGGGACACCCGGGAGCCCCCCCGGCCCCCAGAGCAGCGGGGCTCAGCCCTCTCCGCTCCGCCCGGCCCGGGGAGCGCGGCCCAGCCCGCGGGAGGGGCGCACCCTCCCCAGGACCCCCGCAGGGTACGGGCGGCCCCCGCCTCCCCTCAGCGCGGGGACACCGCTCCCCCGCCGCCCGCCCCGGCACCACCTTTCAGCGCCTCCTGCAGCCTCTCGACGTCCATGGTCCGCCCCGGCGTATCCCCGCCGCCCTCCGCGCCGCTCCCCTCCTCCGGCCCCCNCGCACACACACAGCCCGGGCTCAGCAGCCCTCCAACATGGCGCCCGCGCCGTCCCCGTGCGCGGCCCCGACTGCCCGCCTCCTTCCCGCCGGGGGGCGGTGGCGCGCGGCGGGGCGGGGCCGTGGGCCCTGAGGGAGGCGTCCCCGAGGGCGGGAAGGGGCGGCCCCGCACCTCCCCTCACGCCGGGGCCGGCAGCGCTTCGTCCTCAGAGCCAACGGGGACAAGCCTTTCCCTCCGCCTGCACCCACCCTCAGGGCTGCGGAGGCTGAGAGGGAAGAGAAACCTCGTGAAAAAATAAAGTTGTAAATAAGGCGGTCAAATATCGATGACAGCTGTCATTCCAGGCACACTCAGCTGTCACAGCCGTGGTGCCTCCGTGTGAGGAGAAATCCTCGCTGAGAGCCAGGTCCCATCGAGCGGGCACATCCCTCCCCACAGGAGGTGGACGGTGGCATGGACACGAGATCATAACGCCTGTGTGAAATTCTCCTTCCCCTCCTGTGATAAGGGAGCAGGCAGCCCTTGCTCCCACCACTGCCTTGCCATCGGCACAGAGCTGCAGCCCAGCACAGGCTGAAGGACGGGCTCGGGCCCCACGGGAAGCACAGCCCTTCTCTGCCCCCCCCTCGTTCCAGGAGGGATCCCAGCCGTGGACTGTGTTCTGTGCTGGCAATTTCATCATACAGAAGCCTTACACTTCTATATGTTCCTAGAATGAAGGACCTTCAGGTCTCCTTGTAAGAAGACTGTGTAACACCAATAGAAATATTTATGATTCCACGTTCACAGATGCACTGTACACTGGTCCATACTGTTACGAAAACAAATTCCTGGTGAAGGCTGCAGCAGAGCAGTCAGTGCTGTCCCCTGGGCCTGCACCTGGGCAAAGGGAGGAGGGAAAGCAGCTGTGGAAGGAGCCAGCTGCAGCAAACCCACTATGTGGGGCTGTCCCACCAACATGTCATAGCTGCATGCTTGCTGAAGTGCTGCTTTCAGTGCAGAGTGTTATACAAGGGAATTGCTATTTGGTGCCATGGATCAATTGTCACCTTTTTAAAAAGTGAATGGTATTCCCCACTGGACACAATTACAGGAAAAGTCCCAATACTATTTAGGATTTGACACTTTAACTTGTACCTGTCTCATGTTACCTATTCCCTAGCAGCCAGGCAGTATCACCAACTGTTAAGCACGTGACTAGAGAGAGACATGGATATGACTTGCCTGAACTCCTAGGAAAGAAAATAAGCAAACAAAACCAAATGGCACCAGATGGAATTAAAACCTTTAGTGAGTTTAGCTGCCATTTTCCTCCTGACCACTTTGCTCAGAGAGACGTGGTAAAAGAATTAGCAATGGCAGAGTTAGGGAGAAGGCTCACTTAGGAGCAAAGCACTTGATGTTTTTGCCAACAAGGAGACTGTCAGCAGTTCTGCCATTGGCCATCTTGCCCTTGCAGCTCTCCATGACTCTCAGCCTCATGCCCTATGTGGTACACTTGCCTTTCTGGCATTAGGAACCTGTCTACTGAAACTACTTTGATAATAATATGCTCCCTACAAACACTAGCCAGTACTTCATTTGGTGAACAAGTGAAAAATCTCTTCAACACAGAAAAAACTGTGTTGAGAAAAGCATGGACGGAGGAAAGTTTCAAAGCAGGCAGTGGCTATTGGGCTGAAAACAGAAGGCAGATACACTGACAATAGAAGAGGACAATACAATTCAGATGACAGGCTACCCTATATTCTTTTCCTTGAGGCCAACTTTATTATTTTAAAAGAGTTAAAGTCCAATTAAAGCAACAAAAAATAGTAGCTTACCTTTGCAACTTTAAGCCCAACAGAAGAGCAGAGGACATACCTTTCCAGAACACAGCTTCTCTGACGTAACTTCTGCACCCCAGCTGCACTTCTCCCCAGACACCACGAGCTCACATCAACTGCATGACTTGCTCTTCGTGATAATCCTCAGAGGTGGTCACGTGTTCTCAATCCCACCAGCCAAAACAAGCCTAGAGAGGCATAAACATACTCATTAAAGTTTCGGTTCATGATGCCTTTTAATCCTTGCATGCACTGGTAAACCAGAAAATGGCCAATTTCACTTTAAGTTCTCTTTTTCATAATAATTGGTGAAGAATGTGTGCATAGATCTGCAAAAACTTTCCCTTTGCACTGAAGCAGTACTTCAAAGAGACAGTGATCTTTCATTTTTTTAAAAGTTTCATTCCCCAACTTATAGAAAATAAATAGTAAATCCACACTCCCCATCTTCTCTTCTCCTTCCTTTCTACTGCAGGAGGAGTAAGAGAAAATGCTTTCCATTTCTCAGCCTTCTCTTTCCTCCTCCTCCAACTGCGGAGGGAAATTTTTTTTTTCAAGTATATACTTCCAAAAGCTTTTTGTTTTCTAGAGGAAAGATATTTTCATTGAATTTTTTTTTTTTTTTTTTTTAAGAATACATTTTAGGATGAAGCTCAGATTAGGGGAGCTTTACATGCTTTAAAACTCACATCCCCTCAGCTAAGTGAAAAGCATTTCAATTTACAGCAATTTTACCTTCCATTTTCAAAGGAGAAACATTTAAATATAATCCTAGAATACAAAAAAGCTTGTACACAGTTTCATCAATATGTTGTGTGATCTCAAGCAGATGAGTGAGGCAATCGTACCTGAGCATCTTTATTCATGAAACAGAAATGATCATTACTCTTCTTTGACAGGTATTTGGCGCACCTTGTAATAAAAGCATACACAAATCATTTTGTGTAAATCCCCAACCCTGCTTGTGGAGTATTTACTGCGAATCAACCATGAAAGAACTCACCACGTTAGGAAAGGAGAAGTGGCATTTTTAAACATAGGAATTTGTTTTCCAATCCAGATTTTTTCTTCTTGTATTATATTTAAATAAAGCCTATTTTTGATTTCTTTTAAACTTCCACAAAACTTTTTTTTTTTTTTTTTGAGGATTTTCAAAGAGAGAGACCAGGTCCAAGATCCAACATGAATCCAGTTCTGCCCAGTGGACAAATTGGACAATTTGGACAAATCCCCTTTTTTCACTAGATCTTACCCTTGAGGAACTCAGATCAGGCATCTATTTGTTAAGTTTTATGTTCCTGTTCATCAGTACTGAAGCAAGATACAGATGTAACATACAGATTATGTAGCATAATATACTTCTATGTTCTCCTTTTCCTGAAATACAAAGAGAAAATAGAACAAACTAGAAACCAATTAACAACATAAACATGTCATGCTTTGCAGACAAAAAAAGGCAGAAACTCTAACATCTCCAGCTCTGTAAGAGATTAACATTGCACTACACGAAAAGGGCCTTCCCGTGTGTGCTGTCCTTCCTTTGTATCGACCCAGTTGATAACCATTACTTCCATGAGGTCAGCTCCCACCACCACCAGCAGCTCTCATGCAGCTCAGGGCTGGACAGCCCACGCAGGGGAAGCAGCAGCACATGGGGGAAGAGGAGGAATGGAGGATTTCTGCACTCAGCAGTAGCTGAGGCTCACCTGTGCTTGTTTATCACTCTGCCCTGGAAGGTCTCCACAACAAACAAAAGCTGAGTTTTGAGCTTTAGGACTAAAACACTCATGAAAATTTCCACGAACTTATATACCACCAAGCCCCTGGGCACAGATCAATAGCCCTAATGCTGAACACAACGATGTAAGGCGTATGATCAGCAGATTTTATTTCAGTAATGAAGCTTAGATTAGGTATCTAGAAATCCCTCACTTAGCCTGACTTAAAGTAATTTCATTCACTGATGTGTGACAGCAATTTGTAAGGTATTTTAACTCAGTTCGAACCAAAATTGATTGGCATGCTTTGAAAGAATCTGTAGCAATTGGATCCAACATCAAGCACCTGCGACAAAATGAGAGTGAAACAGGATTGTTCTCATCTCCTTATTCTCAAGGTCAATCTTCAAGACTTGGACCTTGTGAAAATATATATCAATGTACATCAATGGATTTAAAAAAGGGGGTTAGGACTTCAAGGTTTGGATGGTTTTTCGAAGTTTATAGCTGCAGGAACTCAAGCATGATACAATAAAATGACACTAAAAAGTTGTTTATTTCTGAACCACTCAAAATCGAGGTTTTTTTTTTTTTTTAAATTTAAAGTAAATCATAGCCACTTCAAGAAAAGTAATGTCCCTCCTCTGAGGAAATGACTGAACATCTTTATTAGGCTTTTTTTAATAGATCTGGAAGTCTTGCGAGTATCAAAAGGTCAGATTAGCTCAGTTGTGGTGCACAAAATCTAGAAAAGGCTGAAAAGAAATGTATTCATGGGAGTTGGGTTTTATTCTTAAAGCATACTAACAATGAAATATTAAAAAAAAAAAAAAAAAAAAAGGGAACCGTTAGCTAAAGCCTACAACATTTACTAGGTTAGCCACCAGCCCCAGTACTAACACGCATGAAGTTCCCACACATCTTGGACTGCAAGAGCCCACGGAATTCAGTGCCAGGTGCAGCACTCATTCCACACTGGCTTTCTCTTATCTTCCTCCCAGTACATCCCTAGCACAAAGCTTCTTTTACAACACTCAACAAACTAAAAGATTGTTCAGATTAACAGCAGACTTGTTTTCCACCTGGAGCATAAGGTGTGAGGAAGCTGGTATTTAAAACAACCTGTCCTTCAGAAGTGCTGAGCAGAACAGGAAGGAGACCTTTGGCAGGTGTATACCGAGAAGGCTCCTGCTTTGCACAACCCTGACCAGCACAGCGGGTTAACGAACCTGTTTCAGGATTCAGGAACAGCACCCCTTTTATGGAAAGAGGTTTCTGCAGGAGCAGGTCAACCTATGACACTCTTTTCTTCAAAAAGCATTGTTATTTCACTATGACCAAAATATTTCAGCTCTAAGACGGTTAAACATTTTTGGACTATACTGTAATTTTTACAAAATAACATAAGCAATTGTGATATGTTTATAAAGCTGTAAAAGTCAAACCAAAATATTTTACCTCAAAAATGAACGAAAGCATTTTGTTAATCTTAAGTGCTGATTTTTCTGTTGATGTTTTGTCTCAATTTTCATTTTCACTTCAAAGGAGGTGTTGACAGTTTGTTTTTCATTCTGATCCAGAACGAAAGCAAGATTTCCAAACGCTGCCATTTCTTTTGAAGCACAAACAATTCCTCATCTCACAGCAACTGTAATTGTTTGGGAGGCTGCAGTCTGTATGGGTGCCTCAGGAACACTTCCAGCCCCTCTGTGGGGCTCCCAGTGCACCCGTGTGCCTATGGATGGGTACACAGTGTCTGTTTCCCAGCACAGTATCTGATGCAGAGGTGCAAAACATTCCCGGAGAGCTGCCTTCCTTATGGTTACATGTACCTGATCCTCAGGAGAGGAATCTCTTCTTGAAGCAGTGGGAAGGAAATTATTTGAAATTAAATGATCAATGGCTTGTGTAAAAGCCAATAATGTGTCAAGATTTATTCCAGTAGGAAAGTCCTACCTTTTTTTTTTTTTCCTTCCTCCAGTGAGTAGTACTTTATTCTCGGCTATAAATGTCACAGACACAGAGAAGTTATTTCTGCTAGGATCACACTTATGAGGATGAATACAAAATCTTATCTGAGCTCCATTTACGCTCTGTGCCCCACGTGGATGCAATAAGGATGCCTCCTGGAGTCAGTTATGGTTATACATGTGTGTACAGCAGAAAGAACAGGGACAGAAAAGACTCTCCCAGCACCCAGGTCCATCAACTGTGGTAACTGAACTCCAAGGCCTTGCTTTGGTGAACTCAGTTTATTTGTTTCACCCAGGGCAGCTGCAGCCGATGAGATTCAGTGATGTAAAGGACCCAGCTGTATGGCAATGAGGATGTGGGAAATCATGGTTCAGGACATTTCCTCTGAATCACCAGCAGCAGATAAATGCCCATCCTGTTTGCTGTTGTGCCCATCTTCTGCCTACCCTGTACTTTGGAAAATTTGTCTATGTTCTCCCCACATATTTCCATACTGACTAAAGCCATGTTTACTAGTGAAAAATCTTTTATCAGAACAGCACAGACCAGGCTGATTATGGAGCATGTAATGAAACATCGCAATTACACACTCCCTATGCCCAAAATGAAGAAACTCTGTACAAGTGTTATTGGTTTACAGCTGGCCTTACCTTTTCTCATGAATTTCAATGGCAGTTTTATTCTTGACTTCAAAGAGAAGTGTGACTGAGCCCAACATACCACACAGTTGAGCAATTTGAGCAAATGAGAAAACAATTTCATCACCAGACAGACAACTGGTTTGGCTGAAGAGACAGCTCACAAACTTCTGTCACACAGAGCATTGCAGCAACACCAAGGACACTGCAGCAGTGACCACACAAGAGTGCCTCCAAAAACAAAGAAAAAAAAGGGAAGGGAAACAATGCTAAATGACTAAATCTCCAAGTATTAAAGTGACTAAATCCTCTAAGATAATGCAGAAACAGTTAAAAGTATAAGGTAAAACTTCACTTTGAGACTGAGTTCTGATCTCTGATCCGATCTCAAATAACACAAGTGGATTTGGAGCAGGACTCAACAGCACTCTGAGGAAAGTTAAATGTGCACTTTTATCTCACTGAATAACATATCCAACATAATACTCAATGGTAAAAGAGGACTGGCAATCCCAGTTTTCCCTGCTCAATGCAGACATACTCTGTACGTGTACGGAGATGTTTCAACCAGTGTTATAACAACTCTACCTCCCTCTCCACTGCTTCAACAAAAGCCACAAGGGCAAGTAGCTCACCTCGCTGTACTGCATCGTGCCAAGACATACCTTTAAAATGCAACACCAGGGTAAAAGACAACGCTTCCTCGAGGCCACATCCCTGTGTCTTTTACCTTGAGCAGGAAAAAAAAGGCCACTACATACCACAGCCTCCTTGAAAGCAAATTTAAGAACAGACTTCACTGAATTCTAGTGTCATACATAAAGTAACTAACTCTTAAGAAAGGACATAAAAAAACTGCTACACTGAAAAGTTAACACCACTACTACTAAACTGACTCTATCCCAACAAGACCCAGTATACACACACACAATCTTATTTAAAAGAAAACTATAAAAATATAGAGCTTGCTTAAAATTTCTTTTATTTGTACTTTAAGCCAGAGGATCTTAATCAACACAGAAATGCACTGCTATGCCTCCTTGGGAGCTATAAACAATTGGTGCACTTGTCAAATAAAAATACACAGAAATTAAATGATACAGAAAAGCTACATAGTTCTTTACGCATACACTCATGTTGTGTAGGTGTACACATGCATACACTCACAGAGCAGTTTCCAGTTTCCACTTGTAAGAAAGAGAAATGATAGCGAAGCTATCGAAGCCCACTTTGTAATATGCAGGCAAATAACCCACAAAAACTCTTCCCTTACATAAATGATGCAATCAAGTGCTTCCTACTCTGGCAGTTCTTTGTTGTATAACATGCATTTGTAACCTGATGCTTTCTTAAATGGCTTTGGGCTAAAAGGAGGTGCTCAGCAGCTCTTGATATAAAGCCCCTACTTATCTATCTTCAGCGAGTTCAAGTATAATATAGCAAATTTAAAACCTGAATATTTGATGCTGATGCAGCAAGGACTTGGTTACATGCTTAACTTCATGCTCTGCATAGAAGCCTACCGACTACAGCCAAATTCAGAGTATCAAACAGTTGCTGGGTTCAGGCTTACCTTCACATGACAGGGCACAGTTCTTTGGGTTGCACCCTGTTGTTTCGTTCTCAGTGTGAAAGGTGATTCTTTGTTAGCAAGACATTCAGTATGCTGGAGTTTCTACTCATCTACAGAAAACTATTTTGGTTTTCCCTTCTACGTTACGATGCCACTGCTCAATGTGCTATACCACTGGAAATAACTAAAATATGAAAGGAAGGGGAAAAGAGGATATAAAGTCTATGTAAGTATTTACACATCCCATTATTAAACTAAATGATGGCTAATTTACATGAATTAGCCACAAGTATGAAATACGAAATGGATGAAAACTGGTTTCTAAATAAGATTAATATTAGAGCCAACTACTGTTAAAATCAAATATAATATGGTTTTGGAAGCTGTAATAGAATATAAATTAATAATTCTAACAGCAAGAAAATCAAAGTTATGTAATTGTTTTAATACACTTTGGAGAGCTGAAATTACAGCTTTTTATTTTCCCCCTCAGAAAAAGCACAGTGGGGGGAACTCTCCCATTGTTCTCACAAGCTGCTATTATACTAATGGAAGTCTTCACGTTAAACATATACTTCATATATTTTAATAGTAGTTGAGAACATAACACAGTTTTTTCTAAAAATAATGTAGCACCTCCTGTAAACATAAGAAGCACTGTTTTGATCTCTAATCATTTTACATGTAATAATGCCTTTGTTTCATAATTAATTCCATTCCTTCATTTTAATGCGTCGAGAGTTGGAGGGTTCTGCTGAATCACAGCTTACACAGTCACAGCCTTCCAAACTTCAGAGACTTAGCAGCAGAGTTGCAACTGTCTGGGCGACAAGGGTTTTGCTCTGCAGTCTTCTGTGTCTTGCAGACACCATGGAAATGAGAGATGCAGAGTGCCCAGCATGTCTCTCATCTACCCTTATTTGACCTACAGTCAGCTTTACCCTGATATTTGAAAATAAAGACCAAAAAACAAACTAAGATTTCTACAGGTTCTCCTTATTGCTAGCTTAAAATGCTTACCTGTCTTATTTATGATAGGCTTACATTATCTTACACTTTTCAAAACAGCATGCTGAGTTTTCCTTTTATTGCCTTTTGGCTTTGAAATCTTCAAGGTTCACTTGCATTACATTTTCAAACCTCTCTCTATCTAGACATGTGCTTTTTTAAGGAGCAACTAAATCCTCAACTGAAATAGAAAATAACAAGACAAGTTGTGGGAGAGAGTAACATCTACACTTAAGTTTAAAAACCTCTCTGGTTCCCATTAGGAAATTCTGGGCTTTTCATCAAAACAAACGTAGAGGTGCCTCTGTCCTTTACAAGTCAATTTACACTTATGTGGCAAAGCCTGTAAGATAACATCTCTGAGTCACAACACATGCACCAACTGTTGATGGGAATTCACAGCACAGAAGTGTGAACAACAGACACTTCTGTTTGTTTGTCATGCCCATCTAGGACTAGGGCAGGCCTGCAGAGAAACTGCTAGGACCAGGACTGTGTGCTCCCTATCTTAACACCTTCTCCATTCAGACGATTCTGTAGCAATGCCACCTTGTGTCATTCACACATCACGCTTAGGGATGTGTCACAGACACTTTCACACCTCATGCACTTGGAAGAAGATATTTTACCCCATCATTTGAGGAGTTATATTCCATAGGTATTAAATAGCTCAAACTGTCACCTCTAAGATCAGTACAAACTTTTGCGCAATTTCAAAAAGTTACAAACAAATATCCAAATTAAACTCATCAAAAAAAAAAGTGAGAATCACCAATTCTCCCCGTGGCAACCAAAAAAAATATAGGAAGAGAATCAAAGGCCTAAGAAAGGACAGTTTAGGTGGATCTCTAGGATTTCTTCTGGTTTTGTAATTTCAAAGAGTTATCAAGAAATTGAATAAGGAATTTTTTTTTCCCGAGTTTAAGTAAAAGAGGTAATATTCTTCATTTAAATGCTTTGAGATATCTAGGCACAAGAATGAAAAATTCCATGTAAAAATACAACTATATTCAGTATCTGTGGTTGGCCCCCAGGTAGACAATGACACGATTTTCATACACCTTCTTCATAGTTTTCTCAATTTGCTTCAAAAATACTTGTGGAATTCTCCCACATAAGGTGTGCACTGTATCCAAGAACTTAGACTGAAGAGGATAGTACAAAGACTGGAAGAGATTGTCTTCAAATGGAAACTAAAGGAAAAAGAGAAAAAGAATTATTAGTTTTTGGTTCAACTCTCCTTCTTGTAAGACAGCAATGGGTGGCTACTGCAATGTTCTTCAACAGAAAAGAATTAGGGAACTTCAGCACAAATTCACGTCCCTACACCCACAGACTGTGTGTACCTACATTAGTTGGTGATGGCCTTGTTTTGTATATGGATCAGGAAGCCTACAACTTAAACTCTTCCTCTTCAAGACCTGTGTCTGTATGCGACTCACTGAAACATTTTTCTGCCTTTCATGTGTATAGAGGCACCAGGTACTCAGAGAATATACATCATCATCGGGCATTTGTGGACCACAGCTGTTGTGCCAGCAAGAAGTCCATTCAAACACCTCTACCTCCAGCACTACAGAAAAGCAGTTTATCAGACATTTTGATTACAAGTTTATTGTAATATGGAGGAGGATTGCTCAAACCATCTCAGTAAGAGAGGACAGGCCACAACAACCTCGTTGCTTGTGAGCGATGGGAATGCGCAGCCTGACCTGCTGCAAGAGCAGACTGGGTGACCTGGCTAAAGCTATAATCTACATTGAAATAAAAGGAGTGCCTCTATCAAAACAGAAGACTTACATCACGTATCACTTCATAGAGTGCCTTGAACGTAGGCTGTTTGTCATCATGGTAGACACCTCTATTTCCATGCAGGATGGAGACACCTTCTTCTTCTGCACCTTTGCAGTTACTCCCATACATGCAGTGGTCAGGCCGGTAGTTCCACTGACATGGAAACACGTAGAGACACTCTACCAACGTCAGTCAGGGGCAACGGGGAGAAAAAAAAGAAGACAAATTAAATTAGTTCCAAGTTAAACCGCGTTTCAGGGGAAAGGTGGGGACTGATGATCAGAAAAAAAAATATTTTCTTCCTTTGCAAAGGTCCAAAGCAGCAACTAAACAAAGCAGCTTCCTTTCCTCAGAGGATGACTACACCTGGCTAAGCACTGTTAGACTAGAACTAACCAAAAAAGAGGGCAATGCAAATATACAACAAAGGGTACAAATATAAAACGAGAACATTTTACAAAGTTAAAGACGACAGAGAATCAAACCCAGAGAGCATGCACTGTGTGGCACTGTTCAGGGGTTTCTGCCTTAGGAGGGAGTTTCCAGAGTTACAGAAATGATTAGGCAAGCACAGAGAGCACTGACTGTTATGCAAAATCCTGAATCCTTCTGGAGATAGCAGTGAAAGCTTGCAAAGCATATCCAGTGTTTGCTGCTGAAGCTTTCACTGAGGCTACATCAGCTTGTTACATGGAGACAGAGCAGAGTGTAAGAGGCACTGTATTTTATCCACAGTCTTCCTAGGAGTTGTCACCCATTAATTTCTCAGATCTAGGCTAATTTAAAGATGAATCTAATTTCTCAAAATAGTTTGAAACCTCATTTCCCCTACCCATCTTTTTTTCCTAGCCTTCTCCACAGTATTTGCAATATGCTTATAATAAATCATGTCAGTGCCTGTGACCTTTTTGGCAACAGAAAGGGAGTACAATGAATCACTGCACTACGCTGGCAGGTTGTGTCAGAAGCACTGAAGACTGAATTCTCCTCCACTTGCCCTTTCTTAGGCTTCCCAGGAAATCTGCAGCGGGTCCTATGTGATTCTTAGGAAAGTAAAAGATCTTTTTGAAAAATTTCTTCCCTGAAGGCCTCTCTAGCAGGAGAATGCTCCAGAGAGCAGACTGTAAGTGGTTTTCATTGGATCTGACCCATCACACATCCAGAACTGCTCCCCAGTTTTGCTGAAAGGACAGGAAGAGCCGCAGTGCCCCAGTCCAAAGCCTGCTACAGTTATCAGGGATGTTCCGGTAAGCCTGAGCAGATGTTTGCAAGCACAACTCCCCAGCGGGTTACTATGGGGAGAGGATGTCATCAGGTGCTTATCAGCTTTTTACATGTCACTTGAGCATTCTCCATCTTCTTCACATCATGACTCTTTCACACATTTTTTGCTGTCACAGCTGGACTTGGACTCCAGCTGCTTTACAAGCCTTCAAATACATTAATCATCAGAACAGCCCTGGGAGATGGGAAAAAGGGTGCATCTTTTCAGGCACCAGGTAACACCAATCCACACCAGTTAAGCCAACACACTGTGCCTCTAAAAGCCACCTGCAGCAGTGTCATCTGGTTCCTTCCCAGGCCAGTTTTTAACAATCCAGCAGTTTAAATCCCCTAGACTAGGTAAGTCCTGATTGCTGTTTTCGTGGTATCAAATTGTTTTGTTTTCGTTTTCTTGTGCAGTCTAATGTTACTTAGTTTGTAAAAAATCAGTGACCAGCTACAAGAAAAAGACAGACCCCGGTACAGAAGAATCTCAACATGTGAATTTGATAGAGAACACTCATCACTATTTTTTTTTTCCTCCCCTCCTCCACGCTTAAATCAGCGGCTTGAGTTCAACTTCACAACTAATCTGGCTTCATCTTTTTCTTCCTCCAGAAGACCCTAACCCCATAACATTTACGTCTTTTTGGAAATTAATTTATAAATTTCGTAACAAAAATTACTTCCACTTTATTTTTCCCCAGGATTGAGGCTAATGCATGCTGTACCAAGGACAGTGACGTAAGCTTATTGCTTTGCTTTTGCTTCCCCTATTTTTGGCTGCGTTTGGCTACATGCAATTACCTACACTATGACTCCTTACAGTAGAAGAAAAAGGGACAGAATAAATAAAGATAAATTCAAACTTATTCTGTTCTCAAGCCCCCTTGAGGGACTACAATCCCTGGTGTACTATTTTCATGTCAGACTACACTATACGTATCAGAAGTAACAAACAGCACTTTTTTTCCAAGTCAATAAATTTTCTTAGCACAGACAACCATCACTCCAAGAATCCTTACTTACCTGGGTTAAAGTAAAAAATAATATTTAGTAAATCCTGGTCTCCCCAGGTAATGTAATTTTTGTACTTTTGATATAATGGATATAACATTTCCTCCCAAGTCAAACCGCTCGGTATCATGCTGTTCTGCAGGACAGAAAAACAGAAGCAATGGGTTAATACCATGAGCAGTGATATGGCAGAGACTCAGAGTGTGGCACTCACAGATTTAGAAGACTGCAGATACCTAGAAAAATAAAGAACTGCTAGGAAATGTTGATCTTGACAGTGCTGGAACAGCAAAGCTGATTGTGCTCTGTTCATCTAACTAAACAGGAAAGCAAAGTCTCCTGGGTCCAGCTCTGATGTCAGCTCCTGCTATTCAGAATCTTCCTATACTGAGCAACAGAAGGGAGAAAAAGTGGGAAAAAAAATACAAAAATGCAGAGAAGGCAAAAATTGAGGTATAGAAGTGAGGAAAAATGCAAACTAAAGATTACGTTCCCTTCCTAGGAAGTTCTGATAGTAAGAGCAAGTTTGTTTATTTTTTTAATCAAGCTGTTCCTGTAATGTTATAGGTAACCCCTGGCCTTGACTGAAGAACAAGATCACTTAGGGGTAAATAAAGTTTTTAAAGAGATTACAGAATACACACTCAGCAAAACAAACAAAATTTAACAGCTCAGGCCTTTCACAAAATAGAGCAGATGTCAGTTTAAGCAGTGAAAACATTCCCTTTTCATTTTTATCAAGTCACGCAGTCATTTGATCTGCAGCAAAATACAGAATTATGTTTACAGTAGATGCAAAGAATTACCTGCTTCTCTGGCTATTTATGTCAAGCTTCTCAATCTTAAAAGCAACACAGTGATTGCACTGAAGGGCCTTGAATTTATTCATTCATATACTTTGAAGATGTTGAAGAAGCCAGTTTCACTACTGCAGAGAGACCACTTCATCTGCAAGTCCTCAGTGCTCCAGCCTCATAAGAATATTTCCCATTTTAAAAATCATTTTCATTATAATTTTTTGGCACACAAATGTGCATTCTGTATTTTTCAGATTCTTCATGATATAAACTTCATTTAATTTTGCACTAAGTTTTAAAAGATGTGAAAAGTAAACAGATCACTAGTTTCTGCAACAGCTGTGTTCCCTCTCACCTTGAACTGCGTGTTGCGTATCCGTGTTAAATTCATTAGCATCACTCCAGAATTGACTCCAGTTGTCCCATAATAGGGGTGACGTGCAAAGCGACTGTACCAGCCAATCTTTGGTATTTCATGCTCGGGGGCCATAGCAGCTAGCTGTGTTGAGTTGAATTCCTTCAGGATGTGCCAGATGTCATCGATGGGCCTCAGGAAGAGGACGTCAGTGTCCACATAAAGGAGAGAATCCACATCCTTTAAAATAACCTTTTGGGTTTGCACAGCGAGGAGAGGGAGAGACGAAAAAGAAACCAGACACAACAAAAAGGAAGATTATTGGCAAAAAGTACTTCAACTTTAACATGTTCATTTAAAAGAATTTTAAATTCTTTTTTTTTTAATTTAGATGATAAATCTGATTTATCATCTAAATGTAATTACATACAAGAACTAGAGTTATAAAGTGGTTGTTTCCTTAATGGAACAGCAAAACAGCTATCTGACCACAACTCATTTACCTTTCAGAAAGACCTGAAAGGCCTACTCAATAGCAGTTCGGAAATAAAACACAAAGAATGTATACTTACACAGCTTTATTCATTCTTTCTAAGGTCTGTTGGTGACACTCTTCAAAACAAAAACCAACCCATTAACCACTTGTAGAAACCATGTAATTTTTGCACACTGTCTGACAAGGATTCTGAAAGGACTGGTGTTCAGAATGATCCACCACACGGCATATCACAGATCTGCTACTCTGTGTGTGTATAAGAGATGCTCTCACCATCTCAAAACATAATTCAGATCCTGATCATGCAGTCGGATTGGCCAGCACAGACCCTGGTGACACACAGAGTTTCTGCTGTAGACAGAAAGGGTAAGCTCGTGTATCAGAACACCTTTCATCTCCCTTTGGTGTTACGTTTTGCCTACTGCAGCCATGTGTCCCTACACAAAGAGGCTTACATTCAATATTAATACACAAAAATATGTCACATTAAGAAAGCCCTGTTAATCACGATGCATACACATCCTCCTGAAGAACAAAACGCTCCTTGGTGAATAGAAGTGTCCTATAAGAACTCATCAGGTCAGATTCTGATCTCTGTTACCAGGCTTTGCATCAGGAATAACAGCAAAGTTAGTCAAGCCACAGGGGTGTAAATTGCACGAGACGCAGGATATTTACCCTGTTGGTGTTGACACTGTTCCCCCTTGTGGCTATCCAAGTGCTTACACACGTTCATTAATTTCAGTAAGGCAAATTACACAGTGCTGCCATAAGCTGGGAAAGCTCTCCTGCTCTCTGCTCCAGCTGTCTGTAAGGTCGTCGATGCCATTCGCTAAGGCTGACCATCGTATCTAATTGGATTTTTGTTGCTCTTCATTATTTGCTGAAACTGCCCAAAAATTCCTGAAGGACTGAAATTTTCTTACTGTAGCCTCACCCCAAAACCTAATTTCTCTCTCTCTCAGCAAATCAAAGGGCTATTGGTTTGCACCAGGCTGTGGAATGGAACCATCAGTCACTCATCAGATTGCAATGCTATCAATGACAAACTCTCCTCTTCATGCAGATCACTTGATACTACCAAAGAAATAGATTTTTATGTGAATTGAAATGTATTGTGACAAAAGTTACTTGTGAAAGACAGAGGAAACAACATTCTGAATAAGTGAAAAAAATATTTTTAAAATATGGTCAGACATCCGTCAAGATGCTAAATGTACGAGTACAGATTTGAGAAAGATCCTTCACCTGACTGAACACTTTGGGATTCAAACCGACAAGTTCAACAAATTCCTGACATAACTGTGTGTTCTGCCTGCATAGGACAGGCCGGAGAGGGCAAATGCCCGTCCATCTGGCTCACAAGAATCTCCATGCAAGCAAGTCCAACAACACACTGAAGAACTGAAGTCCAATACTAAAGAAAAATTAAGAGTCAATCAGCAGAAGACAGGTAGTTGAAAAGAACTTTTAGCTTAAGGATATTCTGGATATTGCATATTATTTTGTAGTGCCAACAAGCCCTAATTCATAGAGATCCGCTGTATAAAATGAAAACATTAGAAAAAATCCCCTGAAATTTAGTTCAAGACAGGAGATAACGCTCAAATACAAAAAGAGTGTGCTAAGAAGCTATCAGATTCTGCCTGAGGGACACACAGCACACTGTGACCAAATCAGGATTTGTCTTTTTTAAATGGTGCCCTGGTAGAGGGACAAATTCAGGCACTCCTATCAGAGGATTAAGGGAGAGCTCAATGGGTGCATATGGGAACCCCTCTCAAGCCTACGTGACAGTGTGAGTGCTGCCTCTTCCAGCAGAAAACTATTTTTTCAGAATCTGCAAACACACAAATTTAAGCCTGTAGGAGTCAAATGACTGCAGTAGTTTTCCTATGTATAAATGGATTCAAAGCAGATCTTCCAGTGGGTGCCTACCACCATTCAACCCCACACCTCCCACCTTTTCTTCCTTAAGATTCACACACTCGCCTTTCCTGGTCTACCAAAGGATCCCTGCCCCTCCCCTGCCAGAGGTGCTACCCTGCAGTGAACCCAGCAGGCTGGAAGGAAAGCTGTGCTGCTCCTTTTAAGCCCTTCACACCTCCCTCTTTACAGGAGGAGTGTTAAGACATTTACAGCCTCCACATGTCAGTTTGGACTGATCACACCCCGTTCTGGCTGTGCATTTAACTTTGCCTCAGGTTGAGGAATTTAATTTCAGAAACCATGGCTCTAAGAGTTCCTTGCATAGCTCCCTGGCTTTCAATGGAGTTACACTGGGGATAAAACTTCATTTAAATAACTCTGGCATTCCAGCTGTCCCACAGCTTCCAGGTAGCAGGAAACTACTCCTAAACATTGTGTTCCCGACCTAAGTAGAGTTTTCAAAAAAATATTTCATGCTTTACACAGACCTCGAAACTATATTTTGCCTTTAATGATTCAGAAGCAAGAGAGGAGGTCATTCCTCTCTGCCTGTTGACTTTCAGCACCAGAAGCAGCTGAGCAGCACAGGGCAGCAGAGGCACCAGCCCTTGCCCCTGGGCTCTGGGGTCACCAGGGGAATGGAGCATGGGTTAAAGCAGACACACGCCTGGCCTGCAGCAGAAGCAGCACAGGAGTGTTTGCCTGCAAGCACAAACCATGCACCTGACAGACCTGACACTGTGACTTTTTAAATGAATGGTCAGGGATACGGGCTGACTGCACTTTTCTTCCTTGCTCTACAGGCACTCACAGCTTAAATGGAGTGTGATTTTTTTTTCCAGCTATATGGAGTATTCTTAGCAAATCTGTCAAAAAGTTCTGCACAGAACTTGCTATATTTAACCTGACACTTCACTTAAATACTCAATTATCTGCAATTCCATTTCACAACTTATGTCTCTGTAGATTCTCCCGTGTTAGCAAGGTTGGCAAGTAGCAGCACAGCACGGCGTAAACACACAGTGGTATGTTGGGAAGTTGTGTTACAGAATGGTTTGCAGCAGCCAGCGAGCCAGCTTAGCAGAGCTTTATCCAAAATTAGGGATGAATCAATCAATCAAGCTTGCATCTTGATGCTCATGTAGCAATACCGCAAAGTTGGGTTAATAAACTACATTGTAATTAGGAATTAAGTCACAACAGAGAGAATTTTGTCTCGAAGGAGCCTTGCCACATGCTCCCAGTGCTGCCCCACTGATCCCTGGGGAGGTTCCTCCAGCATACTCAAGGGAATATTATAATGCAGGGATAATGTTAATCCGCCTTAAAAGCTCTGATGTAGATTCAGCATCTTGAGAAAAGTTCTGTGTGTTAGTTACTGTCAGAAATAAAATCACCCAAAAATCCCTTAAACATTTTAGGACACTTTAGGTGGTTGTTCCAGCAGTCCCCAAACAGCAGTATGGAGCCAGCTGCAAGCCAGCTCAGGGGCACACAGCATTCAGGAGGCCAGAACACAGCTCTTCATATCCTGCTTTTACATCCAGGTTAGCACCACAAAACAGTTTCAATTGTGCTCTCCTTGGAAAAAAAACTAAAACAAAACATATTTAGGATTACCCTAAGGGATCCTTATGGCCCAGTCAGACCAAACACCCTAACCCCAGCTACCCAGAACACAGGAAAACACGGCTTTGGCTGATGCTATACCTATTGGGGTGAGGGAGGAGGGGGTGGACAGGAAGGAAAAGAGACTATAACCAGCTCAGCACACAACAGGTACTGGATAAGTCTTAGCCTCACACTTCCTGCGTGACTTTTGGGACAGAGAATTTAAGGGATTTTTCAGTTTCTACAGCTGCGAATCACGCACAACATTGAGATGCATTACAGGGCTACCTGAAAGGTAAACAGGCTGTGTGTTGCCAATCTTCCTAACATTGCACAATAGCTGATTCAGGCTGCATGTTCCTGAATTTCAGGCCCATGTTCCTGAATTTGACAGCACACAGAGAAAAGTTCTACTTGGTAAAGAAACTTTTACCTTCCTGTTTATGAAAGATGTCAGCTGACTGCTGGGAGCATTCTCCTCCAGTTTATTGTTGGAGTTTCATTCTGTGCTAATGTTAAGATCCACCTCTTCCTTATCCTGCCCTTGCATATCCCATTGATGTTTTTCTTGAAACAGACTGCAGCAAGGTATTCAGACTTGTGAGGTTCCACGGAGCCTACCTGGGAAATTACAGAGGCTGCTTTCCCTGCACATATGTAGCCAACGTAAGATCAGATGTCACAGAACGCCTCTACAAAAATGTAGCCTGCCATATGATCTAAGTATTTTAGTAACCCAAGTAGATTGAACAAATTGGGAATGCATTCCCCAGCCTGTTATCCATGACAAACTACGTGCTTACTGCAAGCTTCAGGATCGCATCCCGTATCTCTAGCTTCATCAGCCAGTGAAACTCCTGAAAGATTCTCACACAAACTTCCCTTAACACATTCCTCATCCCCTCCTGTCCACTTTCACACGCCTGCTGGTGCTGCTGAAGAGATTTCTTTGGCAGGAGAGGCACTTGTGAATCAAAGGCTCACATTCCACTCAGGCTTAGCATTATCAGGAACAAAACAATTTGCACAACTGAGGGCTAAACAGCTGATAAACCCAGCTACTGCTCTCCTGGGATTCTCTCTAAATCCAGTCACATTTTCTGCTGTGGTGGAAAACGCTTAGGACAGGAAAGGATAATGGCATCCTGTTGGCATTTATTTAAAATACAAGTCAAAAGAGTCCTGTAAACACCACCACCAGAAACCCTCCGCTCCTGCCACATGCAGACTTCCACTGCCTTGTCCCATTCAAAGAGGATGTCAGAACCTGGTTATCCAGTAACAACAAAAATAATGGTGGCTGAAATTACCCAGAAGGAGGCTGTGAACCGGAGCAGCCGAAGCCCTACCGGATGCTTGCCATCCCAGCTATCACTGCAACTTGTTTTCCTCTCTACATCCACACCAACTCAGTGTCAGCTGCAGCTGTTCTGGGACAACCATGGCTACTGAAAGCCATACAGCTCAGCCTGACCACACACAACATCTTGCATTGCCCCAGGAGAAGCAAACACACACGGTTCAGGCTGTCTCTCAGTCTTTCTAAGAAAGCATGCAACAGCCTCATATTGCCTTGCAAGTTACTGGAGAACTTCAAACTTTGGTAATGTGGAAGCAACAAAAAAAGGAAACAAAAAAGCACTGCCCAGCTTAAGGCAATCAGCATGAACACATAACTCTTTTCCACCATCAGAAGGCTGATAACAGAAGTGAAACCATTTCTGTGACGTGTCCCTACCAAAATGACAAAAAATGCCACAGACATAGGAAGAGTAGAGAATCATGTTTACTGAGTGGAAACAACCCCATGTGAGTAAATCCTTACAACCAATCTGTATAGAACAAACACTGAGGGATTATTTTCCAGGTGATATAAATATTTACTCAAGGAACAGAGGATCCCAGCTGAAGCCAGAGTTACTTCCAGCCCATCTGGCCTTTGTGCATTTGAAAGTCCACCCCTAAATGGCAGATAAACAGAACTGCTGACAGCACATATTTTCTCACATATGTATTCATACTCTAACGTATCTGGACGTGCAGCTGTCTCCTGATTGTTTCCATCTGAGAAAGTAAAGATTTCTTTGTCCCTCCATTTCTCTTAAGTCAGCAATAAAGAAATCAGGGCCATGTGAGCAGCGTGTCACTTCACTGGAGTCCCCCCAGTCAACCAGCAAAGCACAAGATATTTTGATGTATGTTCTCAATTTCACAGAAATTGCTTTATGCATAAATTATTTCAATTTTGCATATTTCTGCATATACAAAATTGTTACCAACACCTTATTGCTCTCCAGCAACCTTAAATATTTTCCAAATTCACAACTCTAGGCATTACAGAGTAAAGAACGCAAATCTCTGTGAACCTGAGGATCCCAGAATGCATGGGGCTCTTGCATGAAATCTGACCTTGTGTATACTGGAATTAATACCTTAAGGGCACATCTTAGAGTCTTGGAAAAAGAAGTATAACACAAGAAAAGGGATTACTGAAAGCATCATTCTGAGGACTAACATATGGAAAGGGAGATAGTGGATAAAGAGGATATGGTGACTGCACGCTGAAATGAATGTTATTTATGGAAAGCATGCAGCATCTCCTCTGCAAGAGCTCTCACACTGAGTCTTAAGTGGAAGTTCCACTGAGAGGCTGGTGGAACTGGAGACAACTAAGAAACACATTCTTCGCTAGCAGAAAAAAAAAGAAAAGCAAGGCTGGATTTCTGTTTTGTTTTTTTTAAGTGGTAAAAGTACAGATGAAAATATCTTTAAGCAGATGTTTCAGCCTGAAAATTGTTTTAATATTACACCAGCAAAGCTTCCTTTCTACAGAATTAACCTTTTTTTTTTTCCTGAAGCAACCTACTCAGAGAGCCAGGTGCCTTACCGGAAGAAAAAGGCGCTGGGCAGCACATGGTTTGAATAACTTTTTCCATTCCTGAGCGTTTCCTACTGAGAAGGTTATTGGGTAAATGTTGTATTCAAACTTCTTTGTGTATGAGGAGGGCCATTCCTGTAACTGAAAGACATTAGGGGAGGAATTAGACAGTACATGTTATATGGGTTTTTGTTGTTACTGTTGTTTAATATGCTCGTGTAAAGAATCCAGAAACCACTTCCAGTAACAAAGTACTTGTTGATGCCAGCGTAATTTTGTTCCAGGATCAGCAGCTTATAACTAACCCATGTATTCATTTACCAAGCACCAAAGCAACTCACCTTCTTCTTAAATTCGAGCTTAAGGGAATCCTCAGAAAAAATGTGAAAGCAGAGTCTCCTGTTGCTGAAGAGAACCGCTGACTTCAGCATGATGAGCGTCTCCTCCAGCCGGTCCCCACATGCCACGACTGCCAGATGCATGCATGGTGAAGATGAAGGCTCTTTGGAATGTTTTTGTTCTCCAGGCTTCCTGAAAATTCATAAATAGGCATATTAAAAAAAAAGAAAGAGAGAGAGAGAGAGAGAGGTAAACACGAAGAGAATTCTGCATCAAGATTAGTTTTATTTCTTCCTCTCCATCACACAGGGGATCAGGAGGTTTTTCTCCGGATCTGACATCTACAGGACACGCAAGTGAGATGCCAGTTTTTGTCAATGGTACAAACCAAGAGTGTTACAATTACAACACAAAGAAATATGCCATTTTCAGAATTTTCCTGTGTTTCTGGACTTGTATAAATCACTGCACTACATCCACACACGAAACCAATTCAACAGTGCCTCAAAGCAGACTCCAGCTCACCCAGAGCTTTCCTTCCACCTTTGAGGTTACGAAGCCAGAATGGCCAATCCTCAAACACACGCAGGCTACAGAACTATCTCCAGTAATTTCATTACCAGGACCATAACTTCTGGCTAGATTGGAACAAGACAACCAGCCCTTGCTTAACAAATAATCCACCCATCCACACGTAAATTATTCTAACAGTGAATTAATTTTGCTTTTAAAAATGCATGCCTTAATCCTGGCCTGAAGGTACTGGCATCGTTTCAAAGCACTGCTCTGCACTTCGCTGGATGCAATCTCTGAGATTTTGCTAAAATACAGACTTTTTTTAAAAACAAACATACTCATTTGTCCCAGATGAATCAGACTATATTCCACAAGCAGTCTAAGGCAAAGCTGGAGTTTTCCCACTTAGCACCCATATGCAGGCTTCAGAAAAATTTCAGCTGGACCGAATCTGCACACACAAGGCACACTCTGGCTGCTCAGAAACATCTATAAACTATATACACTATATGCACTACAAACAAAAGTTCTAAATAAAGAGAAAAATCACAGTTAATAAAGCTGCCAGTAGCTTTTTCCAGAGATTGAAGTGCTGCTCAGCACAGCAGCAGCACTCTGGATGATGGAGCACCCACTCCTGTGCAGAGGAACAGCAGCCAGCGGTGCTCTGCTGGCTACACCAAGCAATGTGCTTCATTAATGGTTTAAAGGCTCGGGCTTTAGTCTTAATTAAACTCCAATTTTATCAGTGTATAAATAATAGAATACTACTTCTACGTGAAGTGGTATTTACTTTCCAACCTATTAGTGTAAAAACCACTGAATTATTAAAGTGAATAATTAGCTGCTCACATAGATCCTGCCTCCCCCCATCTCTTTAATGTTTCCTCTTAATTGGGTCTCTAAATCAAGCCACATGCAGGATGAGGACTGCTTTGATACAACTCGTGGCAGTGGAATTCACTGGGAGAGGGACTGAACTCTGAGCTTTTATCATAATATCTCAAAACCCTACAGCACATCACTAAGCGTTTCTTCCCAAGTTTCAGCCACCGTGAACTCCCCGTTCTGCAGCTGTTTTGTACTGAGAAAACCAGTGGCAGTACACAGGCACTTCCAGTGGATGGACTCAGCAGCAGAAATCCCTCAAGGAAATCGTATGGTCGCATAAATCCATGGAAGGAACAAGAGAAATCCCTTCTGCCAACACAGACACCTTCCCAGCAAAAGTGGAGGGGAAAGCTGAGCCCTGCAGACACCCGGGCTGAAGGCACTCAGGAGCCTGCGGTGGTCCAAGTGGGAATACAAAGCCCCAAGAACAGGAGCGAGAGGGAGCATCTGAGCTACCTCATCTGCAGCCTGCGACGAGGGCAACAGAGAGGGAAGTAACCAGGAGGTATGGAGGAACGGTGGGAGGTAACAGCACCGATTTGGCATCTTTTCCTAAGTCCATTAGGAATGCAAGAGGCCTAAGGCCACAGGTGAGCTGGACAGAGAGCTGTAGGAGTCCCACAGCAGGGAGCATCGCCAGGGACTTCAGCTGAACCTTTATAAAACTGCTGCTATCCAGAACCCTGAAAAGAAGGAGGGAAAGTTAGATGTCAAGGAAGGCAAAGGAGCAGGTCTGTCACCTTGCTGTCCATCTTCTAGACGCAGCACGTAGTGTAGTTTGTTGATGTATTAGAAAACTACCACACCATGATGTCAGACCCTGCTCTGTTCTCCATTCCATCCATCTGTTCAGATAAAACTACTTCCTGTTCTCCTTTCTATTATTATATGGCTTAAAAATTAAGCACTGTTGCTTCATTTTAATGCTGACAAAGCACTGCACAAAGCGTAACAAACACTTGCAGAGCAGCTGCAGGCAGAGCTGTTACGACACAGCACGGCACAGTGCTATAGCAAAGGGCTCCCAGAAACACAGAGCAGCTCCCAGGCAGTTACCCAGGGGCATTTCATTCACTGCAGGCATTTCTGTCTGGCAGGCACGGTCACTGCCATCACAGAAGAAGCCTGAGTGCTCGAGCACAACAGCATGCATTTTTGGGCCTTAAAGTTTAGATTTCATGCAATTTTCTAATTAGTCACAGCCAAAGTGTCTCAACATAATTAACCCCAAACCTAAATCAATCCAGATCCACTCAAAATAATGTTCCTGTCTCGTTACTGAGCCTGCTCATCTCGTCAAGCCTCCAAATTTATTCCAGAGAGAAAGATAACGCATGCAGATCCTGACTAAATGCAACATAGCTGTTAGCTTTTGAAACCTCCTCGTTATGATCTCATTTGCTCTTGCAGCACAAACAAGGTCATGTTTAGGCAATGTACCAGAAGGGGTGATTTACCCCAGGGGCTCCTGTCCTGGGAGCCAGCACTGAGGCAGTGCCCCAACAGCGGCTGTTACGGGTAACAGTCCCTCACACACTTAAAAATATAAATTAGAAAACGTCAAAATGTTTTAAAATAAAGTTCTCACTTCAATGCAGTTATATAAAACTGAAGTAGTCAGTGGCAATCAAAAAACAGCTGAAATTTCAACCTCCTCCTACCCCTGAGGGAAAACACTCAAAACCAGAAGGAATGTTCCTGTCTCCTCCTTTACCATGTGTGCTCCTTGCTGGGGAAGCAGGAGGTGTTTGGGCCATCAGCCTGTCACTCTGGGCTACCAAACCCCAGCCCAACTGCACGTGCGCTGCACACAAGCAGCAGAGAGAAAAATATGATACGTGGCAACCAGTCAAGATGTATTTTTCTTTGGAAAAGTCACTTCCAGGGAACTCAACGCGCTGGCAAAGGCTCACTTCCCAAGCCTTGCTGTGCTGGTTTAATAGCAGTGTGGTCACATCTGCCCTTCAAATGTTAAATAACTCTTTGCTTCACGACACGTTGCACACGTTGGTCTGGCACGTATCTGTACATCTTTTATGAATAAAATCCTACTGAAGCTACAGGGCTCGCCACTTCCAAAAGGAACCATCAGGAAAACCACCATCAAAAATCAGCTTTCAAGCCAACCAGAAACTCAGTGCAATGCTTCTCTTCAGGTTTGCCAAAACCATCCAATAACTAAGGCAGGATACCTAAGAGTATTTACCAACACCTGTGAGCTGCTAATGCGCAACCAGTAAAGCTTTTATCACGTGTGACTTCATAGCTTAGAAGAAACTTGCATGTCTTTAACATTAGAAGTGGACGTCCTCTCTTGTTCTCATGCCATGGCAAAAGCAGCAGCAGAGAACCTCAGCTTGAGCCCAGCTGCACACCCCAGGTGTGCAGACCCAGACCTGCATTCTAACCATTAATCACTTGGGAAAACTGAATTGAAACAACTTTTATCCTCACCTAGGCACAGCTTCACTAAAGGTGCCTCATGCATTCACCACAATCAGACAAGATCGTCCAGTCACACTCAGACTTCTTATCCTGAAGGAATCACATCACACACCATCTCTCACATCAATTTTAAAACATCTGACACCAGCAACAAACGTGAGAAAAACAAACCCAAAGTTGCAGGCAAAGCAAGGATGAAGTCTATCACTCCTCTCTGTTGCTGGTGCTGTTCCGTGCTGCAGAACAGGGAGCCCACAACTTTTGCAAGAACTTGCAAAGTCACTGAACAACAGCACAGCCCGATAACGTCAGCTTCTGGAACAGAAGATGCTCGCTGCAAGGCTCATTGACATGGAGCAGTTGTTCACCCTCTCCAGCAGCTTCATACTTTCCAGGCTCCCTCCTTCAGCGTTCTTGATTTCCATGATAATTGCAGAGATATGCCTCAAAGAAAAATGACTTCGGGAGGTGCAGTTGCTAGTGGAAATAATCCTGCTGCAAGGCGTGCATCTGAACGCTGCCCGCGGGGCGTCCTCAGCCAACAGCCCCTGCCCTCAGCACGGGGACAGGGCTGCACCACGCCGGCTGCTCCGGGAAGCTGAGGGGCGAGAGCTGAAGCAACAGGAGGGGCCCTTCATTCACAACATCTCTGTGAAATCACCAAGCAAAGGCACAAAGACATCCCGAGCTAATTAGCGGTGAGGTCACGCTGCCGGAATGGAGCAGGAATGCCACGGGGAGCGCAGCCCCCGCCCGCTGCCTGCGCGCTGCCCCCAGCTCTGGCTCAAGTAATTCCATTTTATTTCTAAAATACTTCACCTGTAAGGTACCGGAAAGGGGAACACAACACACCACGACTTCAACCTCTTTTCTGCTACGTTTACGCCTAAAAAAGCGTTCAAAACGAAATCTGAGCAGCTTAAAGCCCGCTGGAGCTCAGCAGCGGAGGGGGCAGAGGCGGTGCCCACAGGCAGCCACGCAGCCCTCGGCTCCCTGCAGCCCCGGGTCAGCCCGGCTCCTGCCCTGGGGCTGACAGCAGCTCCCGGGGCAGCGAGGAGCACTCACACACACGTACACATCCNGGACGTGGCCGCCGAGCCCCGGCCGGCGCCCGGCAGCGTGGGCGGGGCGCGCCCTACCGTACTCTCTGGAGTAGCCGCCCCCCACCAAGCGCTGCGGCCGGGGAGCGGAGCGGGAGCTCTGCGCGCAGCGCGGTGCTGGTGAGGGGGAGCAGCCGCAGCCCAAACGCCCGCGGCGTTGATGTGGCGCGGAGGGACGTGGAGTGGGCATGGCGGGGGGGGGGTGGGGAGGG
>WBMW01004931.1:382888-455570 GCA_013396635.1 Penelope pileata
CCTGGGGGGTGCCCCCCTCCCCTCACCCGGTCCCGCCCCGCCGGCGCCGCCGCGCACGCGCGCCGCGTGCCCCAGCCCCACGCGGGCGGCGCTGTGAGTGGCGGAGCGCGGCCTGAGGTCAGCGGCGGGGCCGGGGTTTGGGGGGAGCCCGGCGCGGCCCTTCCCGCACCGCGGTCGTGCGGCGGGAAGCGGTGGGGGTGGTTACCGCGTGCCCCGGGGCTACAGCCCGGAAGTCAGCTCTGGCGGCTGCTGTATTGAGGTGAGTTGCGGGACTGAGCTCGGTGTGCCTCTGGTGATGAGTACGAGTAATTCTCCGTGCCCCAGGCGTTTGTGTTCGTTTACGTTAAGTTGTCTCATAACCGTGCAGTGAGGTGGTGCCTTCAGGTTAGTGATGGGAACGCGTCTCCTCCTGCTGTTGTCGTGCTCTCTTCTGGGGCATGCAGAATCCGAAGGGTCCTTACAGCACCCTCAGGACATGCTGTACGCTCCCACAAAGCAGAAACTGCAACACAATCTCTTCTTGTTCCCGGGCTGTGGTAGGGCCGGTCGTCATGATAATGCCCGGCTTCGAGCTGAGCCAGGACCCGGACTTCCTCACCATCGTCATCAGAGTGCCCTACGCGAGAGCCTCGGAGGTGGAGGTGTATTTCGAAGGGGAGGACTTCAAGTTCTATGCTAAGCCGTACTTCCTCAGGCAAGTACTGGAAACACCTGAGGAACGTTGCACTTGGTAAAATAAATAGAAGTCACTAGAGAATGAACATTGTTTTTGGTCTTTCAGAACATTCCTCCTCTGCAGCTCTGACACCGTAGGCTGCAGAGAGCCCATTTTCTGCAAGGAATTGCTTTTATGCACCTGGCCTACTTGTTTCCAGGCATTAAGTCTCCTTAAAAGCTGCTTAAGTAACTAGTTTTTAAAGTTTACGTTAGCATTGCTTTTTAGTTGTAAACTCACAGCACAACTCTTTAGATGCATTTAAGTTGTATAGCGTGCAGCTCTTCCCTGTTGAGAGCCAGGTGCAACGTATTTGATGAGGAGGGGTTTTGATGCACTCCTGGTGACCTAAGGAGAAAGTCCTGCGAGCACAGGTGGTAGGGAGTGATGTCTGGGCTTTATCTTTTAGCAAGCTCCCCACTGTGCTGCAATAAAGGAACAGGAGGCAATCTGTGTGGAAGCATTAGGAGGGCCTTTGGCATGTAGAGCTGATGAGCCATTGATGCTTCTTATTTTCTATTGTCTGTATTCTTGGGCGTGCTTCCCCTGTATACATTAGTTTATAAAGGGATTTTAGTAGTTGGGTGAAATGCGGTGAGTTGTTTATCTCCTGTTCTGTCACTGTGGATTACCTTGGAGTTTTTAAGTTACAGAATATTCCAAGTGCGAGGGATGTTGTGTCTCTGCTGGCTGTGACCTTGTCATTGACTTAAAACTACATGGGGATTTGACTTCATGACTTCTGTTAATACCAACAGGAGTTGTGTGGTTGGTTGTTCTGCTTTTGGAGTGTACCTTACCTTTTTATGTGCTGAGGTCGCAGAATTTTGGTTGGGCATTCAATGGGACATCATTTTTTTTTTTTCCCATGCAGATTGACACTTCCTGGGAGAGTTGTGGAAGATGGCAGAGAAAAAGCATCTTATGATACAGACAAAGGTATTAGTTAATATTCTTTGCATATTTGTCATGAAGAATACTAACTCTCTGATAATTTACATTTTCTTGCACTGGAATTGTACTGGAATTTACTGATTGGTGCAAGGATTCAGAATAAACTGCAGTTTGTTTCCTGTTGGCATGTAAGAGACCACTATTTGTAAAATATTCTTTTGCATGCTTTGTCTTCAGTATCTTTGATTTTGTGAAATTTGTTATGGAAGTTTAAAAACATGCACGGAGATTGATGCATAATAAAATGCTACGTGCATGTATCCTTACTTCTATGAGTGTTTTTTTCAAGAGAGGAAAAATGAACATTCTTGTTTGTTGTGGTTATTTTTATATATTAACTATATTCTGACTTTACTTTAAGGAATTTTTACAATTCAGTTACCTAAGGAGAGTCCTGGGCAGTATTTTGAGGGATTGGAGATGCTGACATCTCTTTTAGCACCGAAGAAATCAAGAACAGCAAAACATCTAGTGGAGGAGATAGGTATGACAAAAAGTCTTATTTATATTGTCCATACAGGTACATAATGAAATAGATATGGAAATAGATTTACATAGTAATATATGTAATAATGTAGAGTCTTTCCATTATTGTCTAGTCTGAGGTCCGAACAGAGTTTTAATGAATCTGATATTAACTCCTACAAGACAGTCCTTTCAGTAATTATCAGTAACTCATGTTCTTCCTATAGGCTTAGATATGATTACATTTTTTCAAACTGTATTTAATATATGCTAATTCTCTGTAGATCTTTGTACCCCTCTAGTGGCTGTATAATAAACACACATGTGAGTCTTCTACAAGCTAGCACAACTATTCTTCTGGCTCAAATGGTAGAAACTAATTAAAACCACAGGGCTTGCTTAACAGAAGTATTTTACAGAAGGCTTGATTATCCGTGTTTAATTTTGTGGATATCTGTCTTGAATTAAGGATAGCTTCACCATGTTCCTCTCACAGTTCTTGTAATAAAATCCTGATCTTGTTGAAATCAGTGAAACAATTGTTTCAGACTTCGAGTGAATGTACTCGAAAAGCTCTTGGTCTCCACTTCTGACATTTTTTAATCTAGAGCATGACCTATGAGTTGCTGAAGTAAGCATCTGCCTGCCTGAAACACTTAACCAGTGAATTTTTTTTGTAGTTTACTACTTGGTGATAAAGGCTGTGAAGTCCAGTGTGAACTGTGATGTAGGCATGTGCCACCCTTCAATATTGTGATGGAATTAGAAAAATGGGGCTTGTGTGTTCAAGCAAGTGATACTTTTGCACATTGCAGGAGATAAGAATTACATTTTTGAAAGGCTGCCCTTCAGAAAAGGGGGCAGCAAAGGTCCAGCAGAACTTGATGAATTCTGGACTTCCATAGCTGGAAATTTGTGTGTTGCATCAGCAGAAGAATCAGAACTTTTTCCTAATCTTTGACTTACTGCCTTGTTATCTATGAATAAAGTCTGTTATAGCTGATGTTCATTCAAACTACTTGGCTCACTGGATAGGGAAGTTCTCAGGATATTATCAGTTAACTGGATAAGATAAATGGAGATTTGGAGTTGTGCATTTCATGTGTTTGCTGCCTGTTTTTTCCCCATTTCTACTGTTTTCTGGAAATTATAGTTTACTCAGTGTTGCAAAAGTGTTCTTACAAGATGTAATAAAAAATGCTTGCTTTGTTTTCAGTATTTCCCTTTCTGCAAAATCACGTTTATTCTCTACATAATAGTTTCCTTTGTCTGGCCGTGCAATATACACAGGTGCCTCTGCTGAGTTGGAGGAGGAGGAGGAGGAGGAAGAATTTGACTGGGAAGTAGAGCAGACTCCTTATAACGAAGCTGCAGAAAGCCCTCTACCACTGCAGTACTGCTATGGATTTGGGAATTTGCGCTCAGGGGTACTCCAGCGGCTGCAGGTAGATGCTTTCTTCTCTTTTCCTCATGTAAAAGTTCCAGGTAGCTTTCACATTGCTTCCTGGTTAGTTCTGTAGTCATGAGGAGATCGTTAGGTAACAGTTCTTCTCTGTTACCCAATTCAGAGTATGTTCTGCCTTTGCATGTGATAGTACAGACAGATCCTTGTTCCTGCAGAAGTAGTGAGGGTCAAGAATGAATTAATTGTATAGCAGAGTTATTTGGTATTAGGTAACTTTTAATTAAATAAGTTATTTTTCATTAAAAAAATGCATAGTAAAGCCCTTTGTAGGACAAAGCCTAGCTGTGCACTGTGTTAAATAAAATAAATTGAAATACAGTTAGGTGAAGTTTACTGATAGAGATAATATTCCGAGATGTTTGTGTGATATTCCCTGAATTTACTGGGGTTGTGCTGATGCACTGAAATGTTCTTTTGTGGATTAGTTGGTAGGACAGGAGCTTTTAAATGTCGTTACTTTGCTCTTGTATATTCAGCAATTAAATTCATGAATAGGTGGTAGCTAATCTACAACCAGTAACATGCTGGGTAGGATAATAAAAGCTCTGTATGCTATGAAAATTATTAAAGTAGTAGATGATAATTTCTTTAATTTCTGCTTATGTTCTTACACCAAGCAATTTCAGTAGTAGCATTTTAAACCAAATAATATAATTCTGTAGATTATCACTGCATGGGTTGTAGTGATGTAAGAGGTTGCAGCAGAACGTTTGCTATTTATGGAGAAAGAATTTGCTTTCTGTTAGGATATATACTGGTGTATTCCCATGAAATTTCTGAAGAAGTACATTTCTCATCAACATTTGTGTACCAATACTTACTGATGTTTAAAAGGGCACTGCAATTGCCTGTTAATTAGCATATGGCCACTTCAGAGAGGAGCAGTAATCTCAGGAGTTCACAAAAACAATATTTATGATTTTTATCTCTTTGTGGTTGTGTGCTTCCATTAAACATTACAATTTTCATCATAATGCAAAATAACTTGCCTGCCTTATGGTAAAAAGGCCTTAACGGAATTCATAATAATTGAAAACTCCTTAGAATTTGTGATAATTGCAACTTCCTGGAATTTCAAATTTTTATTTCCACAACAGAGCCTGAATTCAAAAGATTTGAAGGGGAAGTTGAGCAGCATCCTTCTTAAACTTTTACTCAAAAGTCTTGCACATTTTATCTGCAGCATTGTCATCTCCCTTCTGTTGCATTTTCAGGATGAGCTTGTTGATGTTACAGACATTAAGGATCCAGACCAAACTCCAGTGGATGAACGTAGGAGGAAGCGCCTGGCAGCTGAAGCTGTCAAGTTTGATCCTGATCATTACCTGTGAGTACTGATTTGTTTCACCTGATAAAGTAACTCAGTTGAAATTTACTTACCTTTTCTGTGGATGCTTGGTTTCAAGATTACTCTTGGAAATAACTTTTCATCTGCTCCTTTGTCTCCACAGAGTAAGCCTTAGGGGGATATTCACAAGGGTGACACAGACACAAGGCATTGCTTATCTGTTGTGGGGTTACTCTCCTGCTTAATTAAGCTCAGAACTTGGTCTGTTCTCGTGCAGAGCTGCTGTGGAGTGTTGACTTGGAGGAAAATCTACACTAGCTGATATCTTTAAATTATAAAGACACCAATGGAAGGCATAAAAAAAAAAATCTATTAGAGCAAAGCAAACTGCAGTCTGTATTCAATAGTTTGGGCAGCTTTTGTATGATTTCTGAGAAAGTATTAAGAAATGTACTGCATTTTTTTTCTCAGTTCTCAGTATTTATACTATTGTTTGGCTTGAAGAGAAAGCTAGCGTGGTAAGAGGAGGCTTAGAACTTGAATCCATTAATATAAATCCTCACAGACTTACTATATTAAGATTTTAGCGCAGTTGCTGTGTACTGGGATGGAGCTCATTCATGTACAACCCTTCCTTTTCCACCTTGCTAAGGCATGCCTTTGTTTATTTAAAAGTCAGTCCCTGTCCCTACTGTTATCTTTGTTCTTCAGCTGCACATCCTTCCTCTCCAAAGTGTACTTGTTCTGAAACTGAGAGAGCTTACTAACAAAACCAAGTTTGCTTACTGTGTAAGCATTAAAGTATACCCACATAGGCTCTGAACCAAAATAAACAGCATATGACCTTTATATGACCTTTTTTTTTTTTTTCCCCCCAGAGCTGACTTTTTTGAAGATGAAGCTATTCAGCAGGTTTTGAAGTACAAACCATGGTGGGTTGATGCTCATAAAAGAATGATAGCCTTGCAGGGAGAAAGCCATCAGAAACATGACAGTCATACATTTGGTGAGAACACTGTATTTATAACTGAATGGTAATTGCTGTGAAGCCTTGTTATGTTCTTGGTTATCATTCTTAAGGAGAAAAGTATGTTTCTAACCTACAATTTTCAGTCTAGAAGACAAGTATTCTGTTACTGTTTTGCTTCATCTTTGAAGGACATTTATATACTGAAATCTGTAAGAGAAGTTCTATGTGGAGCAGCTCGCAGTATATATTATATATAGTGTATATATAGCTGCTTATCCCACTTTTTTCCCCTAGATTTTTCAAGTAATTGTTACTTTCCTAGTTGTATTTTCAAAGGAATGATAGTCTCAACTGGTTTTTGTGCCCACTTACAAATAGGGTGCAGACACTTGAGTGAGTTTGCTAAGAATTGTCCGAGTTTGCCGAGGGCTGTCCTAGTGTCAGCCCCTGTCTCTATTTCATGAGCGTGTCTTCTGTAGGATGCTTTGTTTCATTTATACAATACCACCAAAGTTCATGGTACTTAGAATGCTAATTATATTGTAGAATACTGCTATTTGTATGGTTCCTAGCGACTTTTTCCAAAGGAGAAGTCTGCATCCGTTTTGAAACTAAATGGGATGGGTTTAGGTTTAGCAGATGACCTTATAACAGTACTGTTAATGGATAACAGATTACCTTTCTGAACACGATTGCAGAGAGTATTACAAGTCACTACTATGTGTATTCTTTTATCCTCCTTTCTTCATTTCCTATACAGTATGAAAATCCAATGTTTCTAAAGTTGATAATGATAATCCCTGCAGCAGAGGTTCTGTAATGAATACAATATTAGTGCACTAATAATACCTGCACTTTCACATTTTCTACAGGAGTAGAACAATGGAGTTTAGGTAAATGCTCTGTATTTTAGTGTGAATGTAATCTGATCTTCTTTACTGATCTCTCTTCAGCCTTCGAAGCCAGAAATTAATTATATCCATCATAAGCATTTGGTTTCAAAAGCATTGGGCAAAGGTACAAGAGACGTGAAAACAGAATAGTGAGGAGTTCTTTTGTTTTTATCTATTCATTCCTTAGTGAATGAAACAGTGATAATATTTGCCTGTGTTAAGGAACATAATAAAAATGAAGAGCAGCTGGATGATTTTATTGATAAAGAATATTTTTATGCCAAATTAGAGTTTTGAAGAAGAATACTTGCCTAGGTTCTTGGGCTTTGGGGGCAGCAGCACCAATAGAGAAACTGCACAAAAGCCTGGCAAGCCTGCTAATGGAAGTTATACTGAAACAGGGGCTGCACAGAGGGTCATCTTTTCTCTAAACAACTTGTTAAAATGCTTTTTGTGTGTGTGCAATAAGGATGACAAAAAAACTTAATGTGACCTTCGTACGGCTGGTTGAAGAGGCTTATGTAGTTTTGGGAGTCGTGAGTAAATTTAACACAAGTGACCATCTGGTGTTTGGTTGTGTAATGACAACAGTCCCCATGTGCCTTCCCACAGTTTTGATAACATAGTTTGAATGGCAGCAGCAGCTAGTGGTGGTGAGCAGCTAAGTAAGGATCTGAAACCAGTGAAGATATCTTAGACTGGAATGAGTTGTGGTGAGAGAAACCACCATGAGAGGGAGTACAGGTTCCACTTGAAGTGCCCTTATGTGGAAATCAGGGCAGGAGAGGGGGTCCAGGCTCTTGGGTCTGGAATCTGATGAAAAACAGGATGAGTTCCCAGTGCTCTTGTATTGCTTTTATGCTTTATCCAGTCAAAGGGATTTGATAGTCTGTGGTACAGAAGCGGATAGCTCAGGAATTCTTACAAACTGGATGTAATTTGATTACATATCTGCATTAATATGTATTCTTGCATGCATGCTGAGCAACTGGCAGTGGCTTAGAAAAGGCATGTAAAAGAAACAAGGAGAGTGCTAAGTGAAAGGCCTTCTTTGATACTGAAGAAATTTTGCATCATTTCCCCTAGCACTGAAGAGAAATCTGAATGTATTAAGCCAAGGTGTGTTCTATACCTAGAAGGTAAGGAGGCTGTCACTGGTGTCGGTTTGTGCTGGCAGTAAGGAGCCTTCGAACACTAGTGCTCTGCTATAAAAAGCAGAATAATACTAGAAGCTCTAGGGGCACAAACATACATATTACAGCATGTTTTAAGATGGGTTATGAGATAACGTGTAGTGATTCTTAGAGCCTCTTAATGTATGTGTTCCCCTGCAGGTAAGTGTGAGGTTTGCTGATTACAGCTCGTGAGAGGTGTAGGACCACAGGCAGCTTCAGGAGCATTCTCTCCTGTGTGAAGGAAGGTTGTGTTCTTGACTGAACGTACAGACCAAAGCCTCTACCCAGGAGCACAAAAACTGGGAGAGATGATAGAAATTACACTATTAGAAGTGGAACATCTTGTGCTGGAGAAGTCTGCTACCCTCAAACTTGAAATGGTTCTTAGGGAGTTCTTCATTGCAATGTTCAGTAATGAGAAAGAATGGTGCTGTTAAGATTGACAGGAAATCATAGTCCAGGCCATCGTGGTCATTGGGCACCAGAATTTGGCATGGGGTGGTTCTCTCGTTGTGCTGTGTATTTCTTGTTCCCCTAGGTGTGATAGCCACTGGGCAGCTGAGTCTCAAGTGGCTGCTTCCTGCAAGGTCTGCAAAAACAGCCCCACATACAGCAGAAAGAGTGCCTGTTTTGGGTCTTCAGTGCCACCTTTTAAGATGCTGCAGAATCCATAAAGGAAAGAGGTGTTGGCAGTGTGTCAGCCCTGCAGAAAGTTGGTGACCTTTCATACCTAATGAGGAAGTGGAACATTGGAGCACAGGAGACAAATCAATAGAAAATCTGCTTTGGTAGTTCTGTTACTCATGGGTTTAAGTTTACAGTGTTGTTTCTTTGAAGGCAGCATCCAACACTGGGGGAAGTGCTGATCCTAAACAAAGCCTCTGGGCATCTTTCTAGTTGGAGTAGCGATGCCTGTTCTCTTTTCATATCTTGGCAAGAGGTTGAAGAAGAATACTTGTTTGCTACTGATTAAAATCAATAGCTAACTTTATTTCTGATTAATCTGCTTTCTGCTGCCTAATCTTCCCCTATATCTAGTGCTGCCAGTTTTGTAACCTGCAGAGAAGTACGCATCTAAAATGTTAGTACCGTAGCATGGTATTATTGTTAATATGGTTTTAAAAAACAATTTGCTGAGTTCTTACTTTGAGGTAGCTGAGGAATTCAAGGCTTGGCTTGACAGGACCAGGAGCTAAGGCTGTGTTGTCACCAGAAGACTGGACAAGCTGATTTGCAGACATCCTTTCTGACCTGGTGGTTCTGTGAGTGTGACCACTAATGGAGCTGGCTCCCTGCAGGTAGCACGTTGCACCTGAGTACCCCAACACGTTTAGGATGGTAGGCTTCACAGCAGTTGTGAGATACAGGTGTTACCCTGGCTCGATGGCTGAATACCCTGAACCTTACCTAGAATTTAGGTGATGTGATCAACTATATAAAATTTCAGCCACACTGTAACAAAACACCTTGTAACTGTCAGACCTCATCCTTCTGCTTAGAGATCAGATGGTACTGCCTGACAGTTGGGTGCTCAGGAGCAATTTGGAATAAGTTTATTTGAACATGAGAAATGGCTAGTTCAAAATAACAAAATGAGGTGAACAAAAAGTAAGGGTAACCTGGTACCATTGTCTAATAGTAAATTTGTGTGTGAGACTAATTTATGTGATTCCTTCAGATGTCCATATATTAGTACAGTTACGCTGTAGCAGAAAGCAGCATGATTTTGGCACTGACAAATGTACAAAATATTTTCAAATCAAACATAAATTCTGCAAGTTTCCATGAGTAGCAGCAGATGCTGAATATGAATTGTTGTGGAGTTATTGTTATAAAGCATTGGTAATACCCGTGTACAAAACACAGGCTTAATACAGCAATATAGTAATTATGGTTTTACTTGTTCTCATAATCTTGTACTGAGCACTCATAGTTTTGAATTAGGAAAACAAAGTAGGTGGTGGTTTTGACATGTTAATAATTAGTTTCAGGCCTGGATAATTTATTCTTCAAAATCTTTAAGGAATGGATAGATCTTTGTATGTAAACTTGAATTATTTTCTCCAGAGAGAAATTTTATTAAGAACACCTGGTGCTTTGCAGCAAGTAAGGTAATGAACATCTTGTACTGCTTACCTTTGGGAATTGTCTAATCCTACATCTTTACTCTTGTCTAGTAGACTTTGTTTTCTCTGTTTATGGTCCAGTTGTGTGCGTTACAGTGCTTCAGAGTTTGTCCTTTAAAGGAAAAGGCTCCCTCATGAGAGAAGTTTCTTGAAATTCACTAAATTCGGTTTCTTTGCTTTCTACTTAGAAGTGTGGTTCACGTTTACTTACACCTCTGGAATATAGATTTTGGAGAATCTAATAAGTATTTGATAATAAAACTTTTTAAAAATTCTTTGCTGTCAGTGTTGGGCTGTTTCTTAACCCTGATGATAGGCATCTTGTGGGTTGATCTTGCTCAGCTATGAGGCCAACTTCCACTTAAGTCACTGATTAAGGGCAGTGGTTGGTGGGTTCTCAGTTGTTTGAGTACTGAATACAAAGATACAGTAAACGGAGAAGCACAGTGTTTGCATTCCTGATGTGTACATCTTGGCTGCTAACTGTAATGAGTTCATGGAGTTGGGCCTAGAAACATGAGAGTGCTGGGGTAGCTGTTCTGCAGTCATCAGAAAATGTTCTGTCTTGTGACAGATCCTCAGGCTTTGAAGGAATTACTTAGTTTCTTTGTAATAAACTGCTCTACAGCTGTGGTCCTTGGAAGTGATTTTGAGCTTTATGACTCTGATCTGGTACAGCAGTCTTTGCTTACAGACTTTTGGCTGTTTTTATTTAGTATTCCTTTTTCTTCTCCAGCTTTGGGTTCACCTCCCCTGTTTCATGCTTCTCTTTGGGGTGGTAGTGCCCCTTTCATATATTATTAATAATAAATTGTGCTCTTCTCCAAGAGAGTTTTCTGGGGAAAAGCTTCTGAAATTGTAAAGGCCTTTCTCCTTCCCAGTTGTACCTTCTTCTGTCTGTAAGCACGCTGTTGTGATACCTCATTGATCCCACTGCTGCAGCACCTTACAAAGTCGTTCTATGTGGTGTATTTCAGAAATTAATTTTTTTCAAATGTGCTACAACATTGCACATATGGTTTCATGGATAATTGTAATATGAATGATAGAGGTGACTCGCTGAACAATCCATGTGTTTTAAGAACTTACTGAGAAATTTGCTGGTAGAATATAGATGTATCATCTGTATCTGATTTAGGGGATAATATTGAACTGCACTGCATTAATGGAAAAACAGTGGAATTGCCATAGTCTTGCTAAATTGCCATTTTGTACTAGATCGTAGCAAATGGAAGAGATCGGCTTCCTTGACATGACATAAAAGCTGGAAATTTTTTGTGGGAGCTTGTAAATAAATGGAGACTGGCTCCACTCCAGAGAAACGTTTAGCTCATAAAGAAGTTTCCGTAGGAATTTAAATCAAGTATTTCATGGTTATGAAGTTGATAGAAACATTAAGAAAGTTCATAAAGAGGAAACATTCAGAAATGCTTTTCCTAATTTGTAATTTGCTGCCTCGAGATGAGGTGTGCACATATGTACGTGCCTTTGGCATCACAAACATTTGCTTCGAAACAGTCATAAAATTTGAAGTCTTGTATAAAGCTCCTGGGATAAGGACGGCCACATATTTAGAGGGGCTGTATCCCTGAGAACATGGATTGTGTGCAATGGTTTGAGGAGAAACTTCTCAGAGCACTTTTGCCATTGTTTTGATAGAGAAATGAGCAAGGGATGGAAAAAGCAACTGGGTCTGCTGGGTTTGTAGCCTTTTTCTCTGTGAGCTCCAGAGATTTCTCTGTGTTCCAGTGGTCCTGATAGGGGCCCAGCTGCGTAACCTGGGCTCGCAGTGCTGAGATGGCTGGGACAAAGTCTACAGAGAAATGGGAATGGTGAAGCTCCAGGTAGGCTGTTGAGACAGGACTGTTACTGCTAGCTCAGGGGCTCCAGAGATAAATACCAGTGTGGAAAATAAAGACAAGTCTTTGCCAGAGAAAAAGGAATTGGGTTGGGGCAGGAATCATTGGATTATCAGGTGGTTAGTGCTCATGAAGCTGGTGGAAGATGGCAGCTTAGCAGTATTCCAGGATCCGTCTCAGAGCCTGACCCTTTTCCCCTGACCCCAGGTGCTTTATGGGGTGATGGCACAGCTGCTTAGCCAGCATCTCATCCTCATCGTGGTGTGTTAACCACTAATTGCTTTATGTTTCCAAGTTTGTATGTCTTGCCGCTTCTCTCTGCCCTCGGCTAAGTATGGCAGAACACAGGGACTCGAGAGAGGTGGTAGAAGGATGGCTGAAGAGAGATTTCAACATTAATCGTAAGGCATTGGGTTTTCTTCCTTCCCAAGAATAATAAATAGCTCTAGTTCAGTGAGCATAGGGACACGTCATGTGTCTGCCCTTGCTTTGGAAGTGTACGGAGCGCTCCGTTAGGCGTGTTGCTCTCTTCTGAGCAATCCTGAGTGAGAGGCATGGTGAGACCAGGCTGGCTCTGGTGTTGCTGGTGCTTGCACAAATCGTGGAGTGGGACTTAGCGAAGTAACAGAGCATCAGCTGCTGTGCTGGAACACAGCTTTCTCCTGTCAAGGCACTTCGTGTCTGTGACTTCCTTTTGTGGTGTGATCAGAATGTGTCTGCCGTGTCTGTGAGGTTGAGTAAATCAGAGCCTGCTGACATGGAACGCCTGCACTCCGTGCTGCCTGGGTGAAGATCTCTCAGCTCCAGCTTCTGGCTGTTTTAATTTTACTAAATGACTTCTTGATTTACTTTGAGTTTGTAAGGTGATGGCTTTTAGTCAGTTACCTACTCCCTCTGCTGTTATTTTAAGGTGATTCTGCCATCCTTTCTGAAGCGCTATCCGTGCCTACAACACAGTTCCCTAGGGAGACATTTTGATGCATCAAGACAGCACGACAGCTGTGGGAGTGGTGGTGGTCTCCTCCTTACAAGGCCCAAAGGGAAGGCACTGGCTGAGATGGTTCACTGGTTTGGCTCAGCATAGGGTTTGGCTCAGCGTAGCTGTTTTTAACTAAACGAGGTATGCTGAAGATGAGCCAAGTATGATGGTCAGTGCCAGTGGAAACCAAAGTCTCTGGAAGGAACTGCAGCTTTCATACTGACATCGTTGTGCATAGGATTTTGATCTTTCTTTGGTCTTCCTTAGACACCAGGTTACAACCTGACAGTATAAATGAAGCTCCTAAGTCATGCTTAGGTCTCAAGTCAAAAGCAATGAGGTTTAGAAATATAAACAATTGTATCTTTCCTTTTCTTTCTTCTGTATTTCTTTAGTTCTTACCCTTTTCTAAAATAAAAAAATGTTTGTTTTTGTTTTTCTATCTTCTTTTTATCCCATACAATGTGGAATTTAATTTATTGAGGTCCCAACTGTGCACTTCTCTCTCTGCAAGATGCCCATGCATCCACATATTGCCTTGATGCTTTCAGAGGGCTTCAGAATTGCTGGTGTGTGCATGTGGTGCTTTGCAGGGCTGGAACCACTTTGAAGGGACTATAGCAGAGTTTAATGAATAATGAAAGTAAGAATGATTTAGGCTTTTTCTTGAGTGATAAGTGGCTTGCGATTAGTAACACTTCTTTTTAAAGTGACTGCCGAAGTCTTATTACCACCTGTTAAATTGAAAGTGTCAGCTTTAAATTCATAATCAATTATCCTTTTTGTAGTTACCTTCTCTGAAGAAGAGAGAGAGCAGCTGAGAAAGTTCACAAATAAATCCTATCTTCTGGATAAAAGAAGTCGTCACCATGTGTATCTTGGTTTAGTGGATATCCTTCTGGCATATTGCTATGAGACATGCGTCAATGAAGGAGAAAAAAATGTAAGTAATTTCAGAAGGAAAAAAACAGTCTGTTTTACTAACCTATTGCTGGACTCTATATAACGTTTGGGAAACTTGCAAGCATTAAAAATATGTAATTGAGTAAGTTAAAAATGAAAGGCGTTATTTCCAGATTGAGCTGTTTGGATGCATTTGGGGATTGTTACAGGTTTTAAATAATTCTTCTGGAGCAGCATTTTAGTGGTGGGAGAGAAGTGGAAGGAGATGCAGGAGATTACAGACAGTTCTGTTTGCTTCTGATTTGTGCTGATGATTTATGCAAATGGAAATTTCATGAAATTTTTTGTATTAAAGGTTCTTCCTTTTTTTTGTCAGTTTCATAATAGATATGTCTGCTGATTTGGGTTCTGAAAAAGCATGAGAAGTCATTAAGTCTGTAGGATTGAGACTATGGATGTAGTATGTTATGCTTTTAACAAAACTGATTTTTTTTTTTTAGTTTTATTTATTTTTGTGTTTAAGCTTGTGCACTGAGTAAGGAAAACACTTATCAAAGTATTCTTGAAAATACAGTGAGGCATTTAAAATCTTAAAATCTATTCACATTTAAAAAAAAAAAAAAATTGGAGTTTTCTTGTCCCAAGAACACTGGAGGGAGGTAGGAAGGTTTTCTTTTTCAAACACTGGAGGGAGGTCAGAAGGCAGATTTCCATTTCAGTATTCTAGTGTTTGCCTACCTCCTACACAAAACAGCAGCCAGCTTTATTTTGTGTTGTGTATCCTGGGCTTTTTATAGGATATAAGAATGAAGAAAATAGTAGCAGTTTAGTATGGATCCTATGCAGTCCTTTGGGTACTTGTCTTTTTACAGTGGACTTGCTTCTCAGATGCTCTGTTTCTAGCATCTCCTCTGGAGATATTAAGCAAGGAGATGTTTTTTCTATGCTTTTAATCACAATTTTGGAACACATAATCAAAACCATTCTGTCCTAGTCAGACTGAATTGTGAAACATGGATTTCAGAATTGCAGGCAGGAATGTGCAGACCTGCCTGTCCAACAGAGGGGTCCTAGCACTCTTATGTTGACTGTTGGTGTTGCAGAGAATTGTAAATATGTGAGGAACATGTACAAACCTTTATTTATCTTTGAAATAACTGTATATGGTGTATGTGGAAAATGTGTTGTCTTTTTCCTTTTTATGATTTCATAGGAGAACCAAGACATTGAGGCCACTCAAATATTTACTAGAACCAGGATTATAGATCAAGGCTTTCTGGCTTTTAGCCATAATGATCCCAGTAGACCACACTGCCACAGAAATATTATGAATTTGTCACGTTTTAAGAAGAATGACATTTTATGTGTACTGCTGGCTTTAGGATTCTCTCTGAAAGCCAAAAGTCTTGAGCTGTTTTCACAAAACAAGGCATTTCAGCTTGAGCTGTACTCATGCAGTAGGCAGATTCAGGTTTGTTGCTTGCTGAGGAGGGACAGAATTCCACTAAAATACCATTCTTCTTTGGTTGGTATTGTATTTTAAAGGCTTTGTGCGTGAACTAGACATTCCCAATACAGAAACCATTTTAGTTATTTAACATCTGCATTGCAATATGATTTTTAATGCTGTCCTGTGACCATTTCAATGCACATAATATAATTACTCCTTCATATTCACAACGGTTCTTAAATTGCTGCCGGAATGTTATCTTAAATAGTTTGCCAGCAGTCTTGAATATTGAATTGGATAATACTTTTCTATGGTTTCCACTTAAAATCAGGTTGAATCATCTTGGAATGTCAGGAAACTGAGTGCAACATTATGCTGGCTGGAGGTAAGTTAAAACATAGATTTTTGTGCTCTGTATTTGCTGTATTATTTGTTCCTGGGCTTGTGTTCAACTCCCAGTTTAGGGCAAGAAAATAGAGCCTTCCAGCTCCTTCCTCAGAAGTCATGGATATCTTCCCGTTTAGCTGGCTAAAGCAGTGCTGACTGTTAAGATAGGAGGGGCATAAAAAGTAGGGATTATGATTTCTTCCATCCCGGAAGTCTGACTCAGATGGTGCACCCCAGTAAAGCAGTTCATCGTCCACTGCTGGGAGCTCTGCTGCTGAGCCTTTCTTCAGCCTTTCCAATTCACTGCTCTGCACTTCGGGCTTGCTCCTTCTGCTGGCTGCAAACGAGATGGCTTCAGCATCTCTGTTCTGCTGCCTGACTTCAGGGTGTGTTGGAGAGGGCATCTGGGAAGCCCAAAAGCAGCTGCAGAAACACAGTGATAGGAAGTGGTCCTGGAGCTGAATGGCTGCTTTTCCCTCACCTGCTGTGGAAATGCTGAATTCCATGAAAGACCTCAGTTCTGTAATTGGAGAACTTTTGTCATTAAGGCTCTGATGGTCGTGTGATCTTTGCACAAGCTGAGCGTGCTCTTCCTTCAGGTTGCTTGCAGAGTGAGTCAGCTGATGCCTTACTTTAACCATTCTCTTCTTTTCAGTGTTATTGTCACTAGTTGTTTAGTTGCTGCTAGCCCTTTGAAGCCAACATGGACTAGAGAGTATAAAGGTTTTTTCCCCCCTATCCTGTGTGCTTTCAGGTTGTCACACAGGCCTCTGTAATTAAGTTGTTGCACAGTTGGGAGTGGAAGGGACCTAGCTTGGCCTGCAGACCATGGCTTCTCATGTGGGCAGCCAGCTGGGAAGGGCTGCCTCATCCCTGAAGTTAGTGAGCCAGGTTCTCAGTTAGCAGCATCAACTGTGAGACTTCTGGTAGGATATTTGGGTTCAGTGCTACAGTCATTCCTAGGAGTGGCCCATGTGAGGGAGATCTCTGCATGTGCTCATCCTCGAACGTCGCAGTTCTTGGCGCAGCCTGTGCCAACAGTGTGCTTCACAGCCAGCAGATGCAGTCTCCTGGCACCAAGCTGTTAATAGCTCTGTCTGTTCCCCAGCCATGGGGAGGTGGGTGTTTGCAGCAATCTGTAAACAGAACTGCCTCAGCTTCAGTTTGTTTGAACTGACTGCTGGTTGTGAACTGACTGCTGTACATGCACACACCTTAGACTCTAAATATTAACAAAATATAAATGATTAAAATGCTTGTCAGCAATCCATTAAAATGAAGAATGGGTTGAGGTAGTCACATAATGCAGAAAAGTGCTCACTGCCAAAGCATTTTTACTTTAAGAAATTGCAAGTTCAAGATGAAATAAGTATTTTTATTTGAACTCATAAATGGAGTATTTTGTCTTTTGAAAGTGAAAGTTGGAAAAGAAATCTCTCTGAAGAGAGTGTAATAACTCATTAATTCCTCTGGTCTGAGTAAATTAGGAGTCCTCCTCACTCCTAAGGGAGGACAGTGGACTGCTCTCCTGGGCAGATGTAGGTATCCCTGTCTCAAATATCAGCCACTTTCCTGAGAGGCACTCTTGCATCATTTTTAAAGATCTTAGATGTCCACATGTGTTTTGTTAATATCATGTGGTTTTAATTTCTCTATATTCTTAAAAGGCTTTTTATAGCTTCCCCTTAATATATATAATAACGTGAGGCAGATGTAATTTATTGCTTTAATCTAAAGAATGGCAAAGTCCAAAGTTAGATGTTGTACTCTAACGTTCCCTGAATTCATTTAATTTAAAACCCACCAAAATACATAGAACTTGTGTTACCCTGCCATGCAAAGTAAACGTGCAGGATCTTGTTTCTATTTATAGCATGTTGGTTTTCATGTCTGTCAAAGTAAAGCTTTCAGATGCATAAAACCTACAACTGTGATTTTTTTTTGTCTGTGCTTCTACCCCTTGAAAATAAAGGGAAAAGGGAGTTCTTTGTATTGAGAGATAACACGGACTAATTCAGATTTTTCACTGGTACATGCAGTGTTTCACCAGCATCCATGATGTCCTGATATCTTTTGGAAGAAGAGTAATGTGCTACCCGCTGTACAGACACTTTGGGCTGGTCACACGTGCCTTCAATGACACGGTCATGATACTGCAGCTAGGTAAGTTTGTTTTTTTTTTTTTAACAAAACTTTTAAAATTTTTGGCCATTTCCACCTGAACTTGATAGACAACCATGTTCCTGGACATCTTTTGGTTTTGGGGCTTGGGGAAAAAATGAAACCAAGTTAGTGTACTTAGCAGGAAAGAGCCTATGGAGCCACTGGTATATTAGGCAGTGGATAATGTATGCAGCTGTGGTGTAAATCCACTCCAGAGAATCCAGACACAAGTGTTATGTATATCTTAAGCCTGGAAAAAAGCTTTGGTCAGAACTAATATCTTAATAAATCAGTGTAGGCCAACTCTGATTTGTAAAGCTTTAGGAAAAATGTCTTCAGTAGCAATTACAGTTTATTGTAATTATTCACATGGTATTGATTTCTAAAGTATTTTTCTGTCTTTATAGAGATTTTTTTGGTTGGTAAATAACATTAGCAAAGCTTTTTTATGATAGGTTTCATACTGTCATTGTTTTAGACCTTATTCTAAAGGTGTCAAACTTTTATTTCTGATGTATCTCCCAGCAGAGAAGAGGCTGGGGGTTAATCCCTGCATACAGCTGTTCCCTGTGCAGCCCTGGGGGAAAGAGGAGACGCCTCTTCGCTAACCAGGCAAAGCCCTGGGGTTCCTGAGTGTCCGTGCTGAGCAGGCAGGCATTAGGTTTGGCTAGAACTGCAGCCTCCCTGATGGCAGGCCCATTATGCTACTGTAATCTAAAATTGTAATTTATGAAGGAAGACTTTGTTAGAGAATCAGTGTCATAGGCACTGATTTACATTGTTACGTGGCAGATGAGTAAATGTAGTGGATGTTGTAAATGATTCAGGCTGGCAGCTTGACAGCTAGAACCAAAAAGTTTAGCAAAATTTTAATTCCACATATAATTTCTTTTTGAAAGAGTGTACTTCATTGTAGTCAAAATAGTTAAGTTTGACAAGCTTGGCTTGACAAGCATTGAAGGTGGTGGAATCTAAAGTTCATCAGTTAGATTTGAGATTTTTTCTTTTGCGTTCTTTCCTGACTTTGTCAATTGCTTCTCTTCCAAACCACTATTATTATTATTCTTAGTTCTGTTTACCGTTGCTTTAAACTTTGCCTATCTCCATCCTGCCATCTTCCACATCTTTTCACTTTCATTCTCTCTCTGTTTTTTCTCAGCAAGGATTTACTAAAAAACAAACAACAAACAAAAATTTTGTGCTCAAACAGCAGGGGGAGTTCGGATTGTTTTTTTAATTCTGTAAAATGTAATTTCATCCATGTTGAGGTTTCATAGCCTAGGAGGAGCCAGCCTCTTGGGAGAGGGTTATTAGATTCCATTTGCAGTAGTGGCTGTTTTCATTTGAATGTTTTTTTTTCCCCCCATTAAGCAGGGAAAATAATTTTTTTCGGTGTTCCAGCACTTAACCCCTTAGCATCTTTCATCAGAGAACTAAGGAAGGAGATCCAGCTAATTGGAGGCTACATTAATCAGTTCTCTTCTTCATAAAGATTAATTGCATATGGAGAAAAATAAACTGACTACAGAAAGACTTCTGGCTGTGGAATGAGAAAATGTACACTTTTTCTTTTAGATCATTTTCAGCATTTATCAACTGTATGTTAAATGGCACTTTTTTGAGCCTGAAGTGAATTTTTCTTTCTGGAGGCTCTGTTTGCCGAAATACTCAGTAACAAACAGAAGTAGAAAAAGTTCTGCTCCGTTTAAAGCCACAATTGGATGTTAGGCAGTGGTGTCACTTACATGGGCTTACACAGTTGCTGTGGCTCCTGGGTACTTGATCCTGCTGTGGGCTGTGTGTTTTCAACCTTTATCTTTTTTCCAAAACAGGTGTTTGTATAGACATAAGGAAAAATTATGCTTTGGTTTTTTTCAGCAGGGGAATGATGCAACATAACCCTTTATTTGTGAGTTACTTTTTCAGCTCTATCTGTATGGCTCCACTGAAGTTTAGGGCAACATAGTGCAGAGAAAAGGGGAGGCTGGGGGAAGGGGGCTGCTTCAGCTGTACAGAATTACACGCATGGCTGTGCCTTCAGGCCTGGCTCTTGCAGAGAGATTCCTGCTGAAGTCAAGCTCTGTGGATGCTGAGGGGCACGGTCATCTGACTGCTGTTCTGAGACTGTGGATCAACTTCAAGTTACAAGATGGGTGTAGACAGCAAAGTTATTAAAACCTCAGAGGGGTGAAGATGATTAAAATTAGCTATTGTGATTTCTAGTGAATTATAGAAATAAAAATCTACTTCCAGGAAGAGCTGCAGTTCTGAAATGTTTGCTGGACATTCACAAGATTTTCAGGGAGAGTGATCCTGCCTACATCCTTAACGATCTCTTCATTACAGACTATTGCATCTGGATTCAAAAAGCCAAGTAAGTTCTTAATTTGTTGATGTAGGTAAAGTTTTTAACATACTGTACCTAGGAACAAGTATCAGTAAAACCAAAAGAAGTGCTACTTCATATAAATGGAAATGTGTTCAGTCATGACAGTGAGTAACCTTGGTTATCCAGGTATTCTTACAACATGGGAGAAAACATTTGCTGCCTTTTCTCTGTAGTGACATCATTGGAGAATCATAGAATCAGACTAGTTTGGGTTGGAAGGGACCTTAGAAGTCCATCTTGCTCTAACCCTCCTGCTGTGGGCAAGGACACCTCCCACTAGACCAGGTAGAGAGGAGTTGCATTTTAAATGAAGCTGTGAATTTTATTGATATTGATGGTTTTGGGGAAGAACAGCTTTTGGGGAAATTCATGTTCAGGTTGAAGTTGACTTGAAAAAGTAAATGAAGGAGAAAGTTATTTAATGCATCTTTCACAAAGAAATGAGTCATGGAACAGTAATATCACTGCTAACCTGTATCAGTGAGTATAACGTCTAGGAAGTCAGTCATAAAAACCATTTTTTTTATATGCAACAGAAGAAAATGTGTGGTAGATGTGACTGATACATTAACACATTTACTCCCAGACAAATACATTATGTACTAGTTAAGCAGAACTGACAGCTTCTGAAATGAGGGCAATTAAGCTATCTTATTGTCATAATGACATGGCACACTAGTTGTCTGTCATTAGGAGAACAAGAGAAAGAGGAACTATAGAAATCATTGCCTACTTTTAGGGTCAGAATCAGGAAAGCATTTAAGCGTGTGCTTAGGTTGTTGCTGTTCAGTTTAGCAGTGAAGCGTGTGCTTGAAGTTAAGCATGTTCTGAGTGAACAGGGGTGCTTTTTCCACCCCTTACACATGTTAAAGGGAAGAAGTACTAAGTTCACTTTTCAGAAAATACCTTCAACAGATGTGGAAATGGGTGGTAATTGGTCTGGTAAGAGCAAGGGTTCCCAGCTCCCCAAGGTGAGTGGTACATGTGCCTTCCAGGGAAAGAAGCTTGTTACATCCTCTGGCAATTGCCTCTGTGGGAAATGGTTTGAGGAGGAAGGGGTATTTATAGGTATCTTCAGTGGTCTTTTAATGAAATTATTTGTGTGTCCAGTCTGTCTGGATGCTTTCTGTTCTGTTTCTTAGCTGTTCTCTACTCCGTGCAAGCTTCGTTAACCTTCTTTGTCTCCGTTTTCTCTTCTCTATTCATAGCTGTAGTCCCAGGTCACTCTTCAAAAAATCTGTGAAGGGTTCTTTTCTTCCCTTCTTTCCGTGATATGTGACCAAGTCCTAGTGGAGGTTGGGGCCTCTTTGTTGAAACGGTTAAAACTGATTGTGGGCTCTTTTTAGTGAAGAGTCCAAACACTTTAGCAGCTGGAAGGAAGATTTCTAGCTCCCCCATACTGGCAGAGAAAACCCTGGGAGACATAAGTTTAGGAGAAAAGTTTGGCACAGGCAAAAATGTAATGGGTGTATCAAATGATAAGAAGAGAATCGTCTTGTTCAATATTAAGCCTCCAGGAATTGAACGCCTCTCATGGTTACTAGCCTTTACATTTCAGTGTGGAAACAAAACCGTGCAGCCAGCAGTGTGTCAATAGCTGATCACAGATTTGGGTTGAGATCATTGTTTGGCTGTGGCTAAATTAGATGAATAAGTGAATGTGTCACTGGGCTGGCAGAAGATGATCTATTTTAAGCACAGTGTGTTTGGAATTGGAAACAATTAAGCTGCTGAATAAAAAACAAATGCAGGTGGCTAATAGTCAATTGGATATAAGTACTACCTAGTTCTTTAATTCTAAGGATTTTTTCAGAGAGGCTGATTTTATTCAAGTACCTGTTACTTAGAGAAAAGCAGATTCCTAAAAGTCTTAGACAAAGCAAGATACTAGCAAGAGAAGTTCCATCTTCCTGTCTGCAGTCCTAAGGCTAGTTTTACCTGCTTTTTAGGTTACTAGCATTACTTTGAGTTGCTCGTGAAATTGTTTTATCTGTTGCATAAAATGGTGTGTAAAATCATTTCAGCTGTTTATTGGGCTTTGAAGACAGGTTTTTCTGAGCAACATGCTCGCTGTCAGAAGAGAGGGAAGGGTACATGTTAACCTGGTTACAAAAGCTAGACAAAGACCTCTGGAGGCAGTGTGTAGTAAGTCTCAGCAGGTGGTGTCAACATTTACGTTGAAAAGCCAGATGCAGCCAGATGGAAAATTGCATCTTTAACCCCTGAGGTCATAATGACATGTCATCACTTCATTTGATCCCCCTGCTAAGGGAGCTTATCATCCGCCCTGCTGTCACTTGTGTTACTGCTTTCATTTCCATAGCAAAATTAAATTTAATTTGTCTGGTTTGCATGTGTTTTTTTTCTGTAGGCCAAAGATTTTCTAAACCACTGTGATACATATGGCAGCCTCTCCGAAGTGAAGTTAGAACTGAGTTTGTAGTACAGGTCTGAGCTTTTCTCCATCTTCACACTCCACTCTGTACAGAGAGCAGGAGATGGAGAGGAGAAGAGGTTTGAGGAAACCACTGGTTGTCCCACAGCTGCATATGGGCTGCTAAGAGCAGGGGAATCGAATGTGGGTTTATTGAAGAACTTTCTCTTCTGCTGGAGAATAGTTTTGCCTGTGACCCCAGAGGAGCTGTGTCCTTCATAGGTGCTGTGCTGCGTTCCTTTGTGCAGCCTGATGTCTTTCCCCAGTGCTTCATCTTCCCCTTTGCACCGGTCTCTATTCACAGTGCTTTTGTTGTCTGCTGTTCCACGCGTGCCCTCTCGTAGCACAGCTGTGTGATGCCTTTGCTGTACCATGGCCAGGTGCAGGGCTGAGCAGCTTCCCCTGAGCTGCTGGCTGTGCTCTTCTGGATCCCTTCAGAAGAAAGCAGTTGAGCCCATGCTGATTTAAAATACCTGTACCTAACATTTAAATACATGTTTAGTTTTAGGCATGTACCATTTAATTACTGTTTAATACGTGTTTTGGGTGCTCCTCAATTGGAGGTGAAGCTGCTGGGGCCCCTGGCAGTTTTCCAGGGATTACTGCCCTTCTGTGTGCCCAGTTCTATAGTGTATGCATTTCCAAAGTTCATGGGTACAAGGAAGGCGGAAGAATAAGATGCTTGATCATATGTAATTTATGTTTTGTTGATATCACTATTTTTCTGTTTTATCTTTTTCCATCTTTGTTTCTTATTGCAAAATATTACCAAGTCATTGTGTTGGGTATTGTAGGTCTGACTCACAGATCTCTTCTGTTAAGAAGGATGAGCTGCCAGTTGCTTCAGCACGTCCTGTGGAACTGTGCCTGCAGCTTGATTTGTTGTATCTGTGTACAGGCTGCTCTAGTGTATGCATGCTCTGCAGTCACAGCTGCACATTGCAGAGTACACATCCTTGCACCTAAAACAAGTGTAATCCTGCTCGTTTTGGTGGTGTGGGTACAACATGCCAGTTCAGGCATGGACTGTTTGCTGTAGAGTTAAGAACCACAACTCCTGGTGGCATTTGTGCAGTCTCTCTAGGAGCTGGTATGGTTATTGGAACTAGCTAGACAAAAGCTAACTTGCATATTCCTGGACACATTATGCTTGCTTCTCTTGATTTGCAGGTGATACATTCCCTAAAAGACAGGCTAGCTTCCTAGCTCTGTTCCCCTTTTCATCTCCGTTATAATCGAAACCCAGTCCTTGTTACAACATAATTACCCAGTCTGAAGCCAGCAGGGAGTTGCTGCTTTATGTGTAGGGTGTGAATTTCTCTAAATAAATGTAGGATTAATTACACTCACAGCATGTCGTTGAGGTGATGAGATTGACTGTGATTGTTCAGCCCCCCCTTTCCTTTTCCCTAGGCTGTCTGAATTACTGTTTTAATCAATACAGTGTAATGTGGGCCTGAAGTTTTAAGGTCTGGCATTGCAAAGGCATCAAGGAACACAGGTCTTCCAGGAAAAAATTAGATCACTGAGACTTAGGAATTTCAGTGCCTTTGTCATCTCAGCTTTTAAAGCAGAGCAGGATAGATCTCAGTCTTCAGCATCGTAGTTCTGGTCCATGGCGTTGGTTAAAGCTTGGTAGGGGGAAGATTTCTTTATATTCCTTCTGACCTCTTTTGATTTTAAATATTTAAATGTCTTCAAACCATTTTTTCTGCAAATGTAAAGAGGTTTAAATGTGTAAGGCAGCCTGCTAATGTTTTTTCCAAACCTGCACTGATGGTCAGAGTGGTGCTGGTAGCTTGCTGTCGTGCCATCTACGCACACTGCCCCACTGAACGTTCAAAAGCTTCTCCTCAGTTCAGGTATTTGTGTAGCTTTCTGTCTTGTTCATTTACATTGTTCTCTTCTCTATGGAGAATCTTATTTGCAGCATTTTCCTTGTGTCCTGTTACATGTCTGGGTCCCCCTGTATGCTGTTCTGTGCTTGCTTTTAGGGGCAAAGAGCATCTAAGCGCAGATGATGTATGATAGTCTGCCTGGAAGGAAATACTTAAGCTTTTTGTAGATTTGGGAAAATATAACATATAACATCTTTATGCTTGTGTAGTTAAATATTATCATCTTTCAGCTTAATATAATTAGAATTTTAATATATTTTCCATTTGTACATTAAAATTATTTGAGAGACTGATCATCCATCTGCTGACTTAGAAAATCTGACCCAGTTATTACTTGCTAAGATCTGGAAAGCTTTGGAAAGTTATGTAGAAACTATTTTGATTATGTTGTTTTACAGCTGTTTCTTCATGGCATTTCTGTTTTCTTTAGTGGTTTAGGCCTTTGTAAAGCTCAAAATACTTTAATAGAGGAAAAACAGGCTTTTAAAAATCTTTTGGTCTTCACTTCTTTGCTACTTTTAGGGTCGATGTTCTTGAAGCCCTATTCACTCGGTGGTGTTGCGGTGTCCCTAGCAGTTACTGACCTGCAGCATCAAGCAAGGGACAGTGCTGTCAGTGGGGGACTGGAGGGAGTGGATCTTCTTGGCTGTGCACATCTGTTAGGAAAATACAAATTTCAGACAGGAGGATTCAGAAACACAACTCCCCTAACAGGTCTTTAAATAGTATCCTACTAGCGCGTTAGTTTACTAAATTCTCTGCCTAACAGAAGAAAAATGATTCCATGGTTTAAAGCATTCTCAAATGTTGGAGGAATATGCAGAATTTCAGCTGTTAACCTCCTGGATTCAGCAGCTGTGATTCAGAAGAACAAAGGCATGAGCAATAGTATAGTCTGGATGAGAATCCTGCTTCTTGCTTCTGTGGGATTGAACTGAGCTGTACAGTGTGCTTAAAGCTTTTCCTACAGTTGAGATCTTAGAGTAAAACTCACAGTATTGTATTTAATATCAATTACAGTTGCATGTTCAGACGTACTCTGCCTTGGCTGTAGTTTAGGTTTTACTTTGCCTTCCTTGCTGCCCATGTTAAGTGTAGTTTAGTGAAGGCTGTGGTCACTTCAGGTCTGATGAAATTCCAGTGTTCCAAGTAGGTGGTGCAGAGAGAAAAAACAAAATTGCTTTCATGTTGCTGCTTTGAAAGCAGCCTTGCCATTAGCATCTGCTTTTAGTTTGTGTGCTGATGCAGCTAGTTATGTTATTTATCTGACAACAACCTCATTGCCACCATTACAAAAATCCCTTCTTTTGATCTGTCTTGTAGCATGAGAATTACATCTGTCACTGTCCTTCTTGAATGGGATTGTTTCTTGGTTACGCTGAAGCCACTCTAGTTTCCCTCCCCACCCCTCGCAAAACAAAGCAATTTGTTGGACTGTGGAGATCATAACTTTGAAGGTTATTCTTTCCTTTGCTCTTTCTGCTTAATGGTATGAGCCACGCAGGTACGAGGGATGAAGCAACAAATCTTGGTGCTGCTCGTGGTCCCACCTCTGAGCTGAATGCAGTAAGAAGGCTGTTTGATCCAGTTACATCAGCAGCATCCTCAGTGTCCTGTGAGGACCTGCAGGAGTAGCTCCTGGCTGCAAGCCTCAGTGCTTGTAGCTCCTTCTGAGCAGGCTTTGCAAGCTGGTGTGGCTGCTGCTGGCAGCGAGCTCGGTGTGCAGTGCTGCGTGTGCTTACAGCTCAAAGTAATTGGGCTGCACTGGGTTGGCTTTTCATTCACTTCTTTGGTGGCCTCTAGTAGTGTGTTAACTCTCAGATGTTCCAGCTGGTTTTCAAGCTTTTACCAGTAAGAGGAGTGGCTGCTTCAGATGGCCCCTTTGCAGGCTCTTAGAGGTTCATTTTATGCATATTTCAGTTTACATACTCCCAAGTGTTGGAGTTCCTAATATGGCAGTGTTCTAGGAAATCCTGGAGAATGGAAAAAGAACTGAGAAAAGATGGACTCTTGTATTACTTTATGAAATTAAGATCACCTGTTTTCAGAGTTTTTGTCTGAGTACTGTCCAATATCTTTAGCAAACTGTAGCAAATATAGCGTGTCTTTTTTAGGTTTAAAAAAAACTGTGGTAACATTGAAGTAATATTTTTTTTTTTTTAAATAGAGACTGCTGATACAAACAGATAAATTGCACAGACTGACCTGGATTGGCAACATGTGCTTATTTGAACAGCATGTGTTTTAATACAAGTGTGAGGTGGCACACTTACGTGATTGTAGATGAGAGTTGTGGATTGGAGAACATGAGATAGTTGAGGGCAGCAGGTCCAGGAATGTAGCTTGGGTCGTGCTGGGGAGCTGCTGGAACCTGAGCACGTATTCCTCTCTCAGTAGGTAAAAGGGTGAGTGCAGTGTTTAGCTGAAGAAGCAGAACAGTGTCATTCAGGAGAAGAAAGAGGCATGGCCTCGAAATGCATCGTTGGTGGGACAGCTAACATGCTAATTCCAGCTTCTGCTGTTCAAAACAAGGTTGAGAATTGGAAAGAGCTATGAGAGGAAAGCTCCATGAACATAAATGTCTGCATGACCTGTGGTATGGCGAGAGTAAAAAATCTTTAAGTTCACTGATAAGAAAGAGGTTGCTGTGGTCATCTCTGCCCCATACTTGCAGGCATTTCTGTTACTTAGCTGTTGTGTAACATAACAGCAACAATTCCAGATAAAATCCAAACCCACTTCTGGTTGAACATGGAATGTGAAAAATTCAGACCAGCAGTATGTTCTCATATTTTACTGATGAAAGGTAATTATGAGTTGATTCATTCTCCATAGGTCATTAGGAGATTCTTCACAGTCTTATGTTTCCACCAAGGTAGCATAGCTCAGAAACACCTCACGGCTCAAATGCTGACCATGGGTCTGGTACAGAAACTATCTGAGATTCTTTGCAATTTATTATGTTACTAAAATAGCCTTTTCTAGTCTTAAAAATGAAATGCTATCATTTAGCACATAGAACCTGGGCAAAGGCTTACCAGTCAAAAATTCCATTGGCTGTAGGTGCCTGAATTGGGTAGAGAACCCACATAGATTTATTTTCATGCCAAGTCATCTGCTTTTAATCCTTAGATCACGGCTCTTTGAGTTAGAAATAGTAACTAAGAATTTGCAAGCACATTGTGTTTGTCTCATCTTTCACTGTTTTGATGCATGTTTTTAATATAGCTTCTTTTTGTTTACTGCCATCTCGAGCCGCCGTGCTTCTCATTAAACATTGCAGCTTATTTAAGGCCTGGGCTGTCACTTCAGTTGTCTGCAGAGCAGTAGGTGTGCGCCAAGCACTTTGTAAATAACAATACCCAAGTAGTGTAATATATGACTTAAGAGGCTTAAAGCAGAACATTGTTTGCCCTGAAGGCTGAAAAAATGTGATAGACAGGTGGATATAATGCCAGAAATTCCCCTTTATATGTTTTAGCAAGCCCTGTAAAACATGGATTTTTAACAAGGGATTTAGTCTCTCCTCCCAGCTGCTAGCTGCAGTTTCCTTTTGATGTTTTTCCTCTCCTTTCCTCTGTTTTTTTCCTACTTATTCCATCACTTTTCTATGGCTTGTATTCCTCCAGGCTGTGTCTGAATGCACCTTGCTGTGGGTAGAGAAGGGAAAGAAGAAAGCCGTTTTCTCCCCCTCAGGCTCTTGCTTTGATTTCCCAAAGTTGTTGGGAGGCAGCTCCTGTCTGCCTGCAGAAGGGTCAGTGCTCAGTGTCACATCTCAGCCTGCACATCTCAGCTGGCTCTTCTGCCTCGACGCAGGGAAGGCAACGCTGGTGGAGCTGCTGCCTCTCTGAGCAGGTGGAGCCTGCAGCTGTGATCAAAGCAGGAGCCGTTCCGCGGGCTGCTGCTGCCTTCCTGCTTTGTTCTCAGCCTTGTCAGTGGTGGGCTCAGCGTCTCCCACCTGCCTCATGCAGTGGTTCCCCCCTGGCACTGTGTGGGCACACATGGCCTGTGAGCTTCCCCATGTGCTCGGGAAGCCAGAGGTGCAGCGGATGGGGCATTGGCATCATTACAGTGCCTGAAGGTGGGATCGTGCCCTGGAACCCTGATAGCAGTGCCCTACAGCACAGTGGGGTGGTGGGGGAGATGGGAGCGGGCTGCAAACACGTGCTGTCCTGCCAGGAACTTGCAGGGTGCTCAGACCTGGTGTCTTTCTGTGTTTGGATCGTGAGTTAACAGCAGGCTGTGAATGGGACAGCTGCAGGTGGTGGTTGTCCTTTGGGTGTTGTGGGTGTCAGTCAGAATGCTGATCTACCTCACTGGGATTTCTGCTGTTAGGTTGGTGGATCCCATTGTAAAGGGGCAGGATCCTCTTGGAGCAATGTATTTTTAACAGTGCCTTTAATTCCATCCATTGTCATTGCTCTCATTTTTTACTAATGCACAACTTCACTGATATTGACATCTTCTGCACTGCTTTTTGTGGCTCCCTTTCATTACCATGTTGTAGTACAAATTGTATGATTTACAGTGGTAGGTGCTCAAGACCCTAGATCAGAAGAGGCCATGATAAAGACCAAGTTACAGGTAATGGCAGTTGAGAAATGTCAGAGCAGGATGAAGGTAATGGAGAACATTACCTTTCCATTTCTGTAGCACGGCCAATACTCACTATCACAATTCAAAATCTGTTCCTTACTCTGCATTTGTTTTGTGGTGGGTTCTCTATTCACCACACACTATTTTATTTATCATACAGAACTTTGGGAGCTGTGCCATTGTTAGATACTTGGGCTGGTTGCAACTCACTGAAGCTATTTTGGCAACACTGAGCTGCTTCTAAACTCAGCATTCTTAAAACATAAACACTGTTTGGTTCCTCCTTACAGTCCAATGTTAATTATAAGTCTGTTTTTTCTTCTGAATATTTTCATAGTATCGTATGTAAGTAAGCTGTACTTGATTTCTTTCACAATGTGATACGCTTAGTTTCAACCTACCAAAAAGACCAAGTAACAAAAGTAAAATGTTACACTGGGAAGCTTCATCTTTTTTTAAAATATTTATAAATGTGAAGTTCAGCTCATACAGTATTTAGATTCATTACGGAAGAAGTGCTGTGGAATTTCAGAATAAATATGGAGGGAAAGTCGCTTGAAATATTCAGATTTATTAACATCAAGTCACTTAAACTGAAATGATGGTGCTGTGCTTTGTATGTGATTTATGTTTAGCAAACTGTAATGCTTGATGCTGTGTAGATGGCAGTTCGTGTTTACAAGGCTGCAGGTTGGATGGCAGCAGATCACTGTTAGCTCCTGAATTCATGCAGTGCCCTCTGAAACTCAGAATTTCAGGATGAAAGCATCTTATTTCCCTTAACCCCATTGAATTCTTCCACATCAGCCACTGTTTCGTGCTCGGGACTGCTGTCTGCTCCCAAAATCTGTGAAGTTTGTATGAACCCAGTCCCTGTGTTTGGCTTCTCCATGTCCTCCCAGCAGGCAAGAGGCAGCACGTACTGCAGCTGGTGGTAGCCCAGATCAGCTCCCTGCCGTAGCCATCCTACGCTCTCCCACCAAGCCAGTACACTATAACTGGGTTCTCACTGCTTTTTCTCATGGGGGTGATTATTTTGGATCTACTCGTATTTTCATGAAATGTATTGGAATTTAAAGATCTTTTTCAACTTGTAGTCACTGTCAAATTTGACTGAAGTTGTCTGTTATTTCCAAAAGTTGTTGTAAGGGAAATAATTAGCGGTAAGAGATAGTATAACTGGGTAGATCTAATTTAGGCTGAAAATCAGAATCCATTATCTTGAGAAATGGAAGGAATGAATTCCTACCTGCAGTTGCATAAAATCCTGAAGAGACTGAAGGCATCATTTTAGCCCCTGGCTTTTCATAAGGAAGTTTAGAAACTAAGCAGTTTTTAGTTCCGTGTTCTGGAAACTGTTTCCTTCCCATGGAGACGGTGGTTAATCTAGCACTAAATCATCTGAATGAGTGTTGCCTTGTGCTTACACTCATCTATCTTTTGCTGCCGATAACACAGAAGATCAGTTAAAGTTTAGGTCAATTTCTTACCTGAGTCCTGAAGGAAATGGTTCTGTTTCTCCTTCACAAACACGTTGAGTTCAGCATTGTTCTTAGGTTGGCTTTGGTACTCATTGATCAGAGCTAATGAGGTTTTAATGGGGTTATTTATTGGTTCTGCCTCGTACTATAAAAATGTATAATAAACTAAGTAGATGGAGCTGTTGGATGGTGCTGTTTATCTCACTGGCTGTTATTGGTGTTACCTCCTCTGTGATCCTTTCAGCTCTCCTAAGCCAGGTGGGGTTCTGATGGACCACCTTTCAGATGGTCCATCTTAGGAAAAATGATAAACATTAAAAAAACTGGAAACAGTGATTTAGTAGATGTTTCCTATTCTATAAATGTTCTCCTGTTTAACTGGTACAGCAAGAGGACTTTTGTGGGTAGATGTGCTGTTTTTGTAGAACAGAATGTAAAATTTTTGATGTTCAGGCTTTTCTGCTCATTAAGAATCTGTGGTACTGTCTGCGCATGGAGCAAGAATAAAATAACATTATCTGTATTCTTCTGAATGAGTGTTTCCTTTCCAAGAAGGCATTGCCCTTTGGTTCAGTTAATATGTGTATTTTCTTTTCCACTTCATGCTTCAGACTTCAGGGTAGTGTTGTTCTGCTTGGTTGAGTTTTAGCCATGTTTCACTGTAGAGACTGGTTGTGTTCCCAGAGCTGGACAAGCTAAAATCTGTGAGCAGTTTGCCAAGCTTGCAGGGAATTGGAGTAAAGGAGAGCACAAGGTACTCTGCAGTAAAAGCAGAGTAAAGTTGGGGTCATTGTTCCAGTCTCCAACACTGTGCAGATGGGCAAAGTGTTTGTTGCTGTTTAAAATTTACCAAGACTACGGACTCTGCCGTGAATTACTTTCAGGGCTTAATTTGGAGGAGGGCAGCGTCGTTCTTGGTGCTTGCGTTGCTCCTTCCAGCACGTAAACATTGTGAGAAGCCTGCTAAGCATTACAGGGCTCGTTCTGAGCTTGCTTCTTGAAAACTATTTCTCTGTGGTTGGAAGTCATTGAGTAGTGAGGTGCTCATTAAGAATAACCTTGAGAGTGGAATAAAATGTGGTGAAATATGGCATCTCGTATAAAACACGTGCTGAGAAGTGTAGTGGAGTCAGAGACTCAGCTCTATGCAGATTCTGAAGCTTGTTTTCTTCTGTAACCCATCCCTATGGGAGTAGTTTTGGCAAATGGATGGTGTGTTTAGTGTGATGAGTTTTGTGTTTGTTGCTAAATGTCCATTTGTAAGGATTATTTTCTTGAACTGGAGGACTTTTTGTCTTATATTCATTGTGGACCATTTATGCTCTTCTGTGCATGTTGACTCTAGGTGTTTCTACATCAATGAAGTCTGCTTCTGCGTTCAATGCCATTCTTGTTATTGCTTCTGTTTTACAGTCAGAGTTAATCAAACTTAGCCTCTTTCATGTCTTGAATATTTAATTAAAATCAAATTGTTGTTCAATTCTATATCATAAGAATCAAAAAAAAAAGAAGTTTCAAGCGCCTAGAAAGAAAAAGATATGTAATGATTCAAGTGTGGAAGGATGTTTGACCTTGTTGGTTGCATTTCTGAGGGGAGCATGCTGATTTTGGTCCAAAGCACAGAAGTTTTGGTCATGTTAGGGTCACTCAAGAATATGTCTCCCTCTCCAACATTATCATCCCCCTGAATGTCAGAATATGCTGTGTCAGCGCTTTATTGTCACCTTAAAAAGGTGACCTCAGTCCTTATTCTGTGTATACATCCCCTGAAGATCACCACTTGGGCTGCTGAAGCATCTGTGCAGAACTAGACAGAAGCAGACATCTACATTTAAGGTTGAAGAACAATGCATTTTCTTCTCAAGTATACGTGAGTATAGTTGGGTGCTTTGTCAACTGTGTCACTCTTGTACAAACTTTCTCACTCCTTGATGGTACAGCTGTCAGCTGTAACTCGCTGAGCCTTCTGCTGCAAAGGAGCTTAAGCAGAAGACTGACTGCCACAGGGAGATTGATTTTCATCCAGGTCATGACAGTTCCTGTAGGAAGTTTGGCATTACCAGTGGATTGAATGTTGAACAAGGTCTGTCCATACCCCTCGTGTCTGAACAGATGAGGCTTGGGCTGGAAGGCAGCGATGGAGGTGGGATCTAGCAAGAACCACTGGGCAGGTTAAAATGATGAACTGCAGGCTCTGGAGAGCAGCCCTGTTGCAGGAGCCCTGTGATCTGTGCAGGTTGTGTTCTGCAGGGACAGTCCATGCAGAAACACCAGTGCTGCTGTATTGCAGCCTGACCCTGCGCAGACTTGGGGCAGGGCAGGTAATTCTGCTGTCCCTTAGAGCTGAGCTGGTGCTTCTGTGTCTTGGAGGTGCTTCAGCTTACACTCCCACTGCATCTGAACTGCTGAGACCCTGTGTTGGGATAATATCTGGTGATGCCTGAGATAGTATTAATTCTAGAATTGTTTTAATACTTACGATGCCTCTAGCTAAAATGTAGTTGTGGGAAATGGTAATTAATGCCGCTAGGTATGTAATTTGGAACGCATCTGAAGTGGTTGTACTCTCAGCTGGTTGTGCTGCTTATCTTACCTGTCTTATCTGAGAAAAAGGGTGTGTAGGAAACTTTCTCTCATAAGGCTGAATTTTGCCAGGCCTTGCTGAGAGAGCTGGTTTGAATACAGACTGCTTTCTCCTTAAACCCAGTAGCTTCTCATGCAGCAATCACATAATATTTGAACAGTTGGGAGCACCTCATGATCCAGCAGACAGAAAGCCTTTAGCTGAATGCAGCAGCTTTACTGTAGAGGAATCCTAGGTGTCCAGAGCCCTTGTTGATTGGGAGTAAGCTTAGTGACTGCCCTCTGTGTGTTTGTCAGCCCTGCTGCCTGGCACAGCATGATGCTAGTTTGTGTTTGAATGCATCTCAGGGATTTGTAGGCCTACCAGGGGATGGCTGCTGAGCAATAAAACAGGCCCGTTTTCTTCTTCAGTGGAACTTAGGACACTGCAAAGGCAAGTCTGCACTTGAAGTATCCACTGGTTCTTTGAGATTTGTTTATCTTGCCTGTAAGGCTTAAGGATAATTAATGTAAAGTGTTTTACATTTAAAATAGGGCTTGTCAGCTCTGTAGAGCCAACTTACAGCATTGCTAGCGTGGAGGACTGATTCCCATTGTAACACAATTAATAGGCCCTGACCACATTGGAACAGCATCATATAACAAGACTTCAGCGTTAAATCTTGGTTCCAAGACCAGTCCGGTCACATTCAGCACCAGGCTGCTAACCAAAGCTGTTGTCAATGTCTTTGATATACTGGTTCCCATGCTTTGGTGCTTTTGTGTTGTACTTGGGCTTGAACAGCTCAAGCTGCCGTGACAGCACTTGTGCTCTGACCACAACTTGATTGGGGCTGAGCAAGGCTAGATGGGGGAACATTCTGTTGCATTGCAGTTTTGCTGTCTGTTAGGCCCAGTTTACACCACAAACTTCAGAAAAGTCCGTGTTTGTATACATCTGTAAAATGCAAAGCTAGACCTAGGATTCAGTAGAAGTAATCTTTCTATTGTTTACAAAAACAGGAGCAAGCTAGAGCTTGTGCCCCTACAAGGGAAGGCACTCTTCCTTCCACAGTGAAATGTTTCTCGCTCCTGTCTTTGAAGACTGTCGTGCCAATTTGACTATTTGCTTCTGTGTTTGCAAATACTTGGCACAGTATTTTAGCTGTGCAACTCCCATGCTGTGATCAGGTATGCAGTGCCATATATCATGTAGAATGAGGAGAAGAGTGCTGATTTTCATATTTTCGAGTATTCTGAGTTTTGTGTGCTTTTACCTAACTGACTTGCTAAAGCAGATGTGGATGCAAGGCAGCTGGAAAGGCCTTTGCCCGTTAACACTTTTCCTTTAAACCTTTTCCTTTTGTAGTGCTATGTCTGGCTGATGAACATATTACACAGAAGAATAATTGCTTAGTTTCACTGTGACACTTGGGGAAGAGTGGGAGATCTTGTGCCTGGATGTATTCCCCAAGTCCTGTGTTAATTCTTTACCTTCTGTGGCTAGGCTGACTTTGGTAGATTTGCTTTCCTTCCAGCTAACGTTAAAGCTCCCTGCAAAATCACTTCTTTCTTTGTACTTTTCACCTCATTTTTATTCTTCTGTAAAAAAATCTGAGATGTGTGGAACAGAGTTTTTCTTCCAGCACATGGAGAGCTTTCTAGACACAAACTACAGCACTTCTGTCTTGAAATCTTCATTTCAGACTGCGTGGACAAGACCTGGGGTGCCTCAGTTGTTGTCTGTTCCTCAAAGCTGAGCATTAAACAAAACATGCATCTGATCGGTTTAACCTGTAATTAAACACTTTCCTTAAGCAACTGGCATCTTGATAACTAATAATTATCTTGTGTAGCACCTTTAAAGCCTATTAGGCAGGTTTGTGTAAGAACACCATTACCATAATAATAAGATATCATTACCACAAATGTGCATACTGAATGAGCGTGTCTTAAAGTAATCATGCAATTCATTAATCATACTTCAGAAATTAAAGTATTTGCTGTTTAATCTCTAAAATGCTACTCAACAGATTTTGGAAACAGCAGGACTTGTTTACTGCGAGTGTGTAGTACATCCTACCTCACTCCTGGTGTCTCATTTTTGTTTCCTGGACTGTTGCTTGTTTCTCATCTGGGGAAATCATCAGTTCAGAGACCCACTGTGTCCCTTGGAAGCATGTCCACGCTCTGATTTTTACACTGTTTTGCTTTGGTTTTGTCCAGGGATTAGTGCCACCTTTTCTTAAGGCTGATGTGAAACGCAGTTCTCCTTGAAATTAGTTAATTGCCTTAAACAAGATGGACTGATAGCTAACTGTAATTGTTAGGAAAAAGAGGAGGAAAGCAACTCATAGTACTGTTATTCGGGTGTTTTTTTTGTTTCTTTCTTTTTAATAGAAAAGATGGAAAAGCTGGGGAATGAAGTTTTCTGCTTTTACCTATAAATTTGTCAAAAGCATGAGACTTTGAGTTTTTGTTATGTTTGAAGTGCTGGGCTCTGTAGACTTCCTGTTTTTTCTGGAAGAGACTTGATGACCAGAGTGGAAGTTTGGAGGAGATATTTCACCTGCTAAGAAATGGAGCAACTGAAAAGAGGCTTTCTCATGCTGTTTTAAATCCAGTTAAAATCAAACACCTGATGCAGTGAAGAGCTTAAAAAAATAATACATATATCAGTGCTGGGGCTCTGAGCAGCACGGCCAGAGGTGCTCCATGGCTTCATGCATGGCTCTGGCTGTCCCTGCTCCGTGGGACCGCAGCTGTGAGCACCCAGCAGGGCAGCTGTAGATGGCAGGACAGATGGGACTGTTGGCCTTTTGCAGGCGTTTACTCATTCAAGCAGAGTATCTGTGTGTGCTGTTGCTGTTAGGAGGGAAGAGCAGGCTGTTCAAACAATGGCAGCTTTTGATAATCCTTTGTAAAGATGAAAAGCATGTCTTCTCCCTGCAGCTCTAGCATAACTTCTGAGAAAAAGGAGGACACGTGGATCTGGAAGGCACAGTTGTTGTACGAGTTAATTATCATTATTTTGCAGTCTGTTTTGATCAATCAGAAGGAGTTAAACGGAGCTATTCAGAAGCAGAATGGCTTTTGCAGCTTTCTCCTGTCCAGTGAGACCGCTGGCTGGCTGCTGCCAGGCACCAGCGTTTTCATTCATTCTCTTTGAATCCATTGATAAAAATGCATTTGAGTGCAGAGTGCTCAGAAGCCTGCTGCCTTAGACAGGGCATTCTTTTATCTGCCAGTTGTACCACGTCTCATCGTAGTAAAATAACAGGTAGGGAGTCAGTGGCTGTGTTCTCTTCCTCACTTCTTGTCGCTGGTAATCTGGAGCACAGTGAAGTGTTTATTAGTGTAAGAATGTACCTCGTGCCATACATCTCCTTAATGCTTGGCTCAGTTATGTGGCATGTTTCTGTGCCTAGGTGTTAGCTGCGTTATGAGAGAGTAGTAAAAGAGGAGGAGGAGGGAGTTCCGTGGGAGTGATTTCAAGGACTGAATATCTCACAGGAAACAAATGCATGAAATGTTGGAATAGCAGAAATAGGGAGAGCCCCAAAAATACAGGTAGCATCAGGAAGAGAAGTGACAGACCTGATAGAAGAGGTGTGTGGGTAAACAGGACTTGAAAAATTGATTTGCTGTCTGCAGTGGCAGCTGTCAGCCAGGTAGCTGGGGTTGAAGGTGCATTGCCGGGGGAAATTGGTGTGTGTGTTTGCTCGTGGGTGACAATGAAATTAAAAGGAGCTACACACAGAGGTGCAAAGCAATATTCTCTGTCGCAGTGCTCGTTTATGTTGTGGAGCTTGGCTGTCCACAAGAATATGACAGGTCAGAGGACAGTTTAAAAAAGAAAAAATTAAAAATTGCATCTTTATATAATTAAGAACCCTTACAGTGGGAGGAGACATACATGGAGTTGGAAGGAAGGAGGGAAACCCTTGGAGAAGGGGATGTAAACTCCTGGGACTCGGAGCATGAAGCAGCTTCTCACCAGTGAGTGCAGGAAACAAATTCCCTGCAAGCCAGTTACTCTTCTGCCACCGACCTGCAGGGCTGCTGTGTGAACCTTCCCATTCATCAGTTGGGTTTTCCTTTCTTTTTACTGAAGGAGTAAGGAGAATGCTTTCTTTGTTCCAAATTAGGTTGGCCACTTCTCAAATCCTGTGTAACTTAAATAAAAATTCAAGTTCTTGACAAAAATAAATGGGAAGTATTTCACCAAAAGAAGTAAATGTGGATAACGTTAAGCAAGCAGCCTTTTAAAATTGGGAGCCCATGTTTACATTGGAGGCCTTTTGGGTTTGCGATGAAATGTTTAGCTTTAGAGCTAGAAATCCTAAAAACTCTTTTCTGTTGCTTTAGGGTAGTTCAGGTAAACACTTTGCTTAGTTTTCCACTCTGTGGGCTGATCTCAGGGGGGTTAATGATTTCATTCCAAGTTCAGCCTGTAAACATTGCGCTCTCCGAAAATGTGTAAGAAACTGCATTAAATTGCCCTTCCCCCACTTTTAAATACAATTCCTTTAGGAGGGTGGAAAAAAAAAATGAAGAGTATGTTATACTGAGTAATTATCCCCCCTGGGAAATAGAATATAAAGATCTTTAAAATCATTCAGCTGAGAGAACAAGCACTTTAACTTCTGCCTCGCAGGAGCCATGTATTACATTATCAGCTCCTTGCTCCGGTGTCAGCGTGTCATGCCTTGCAGGTTAGCAGGTTCTGGCAGAGGAAATGAAACCCAGTCGGTTACTGCAGGATTTATAGCCGGCCTGCTGTTGCAGGAAGTGGTGAAAACTTGATTGATGGTCTGAGGCAAAACTCCACAACACGAAACAGGATGGAGGCTTGCGACTTCAGACCCGTTCTTCCCCCTGCCTGTCCCCCCATTTCGAGGCATTCTCGTGCTGTTTGTTCTGTTTGTAAATCCACGATGGGCTTCTCTGGTGGAGCATGTGCTGACCTCAGAACGCTCGAGGAAATGGGTTTGGCCATAGCCAAGATCAGAAGCTGCCCTAGGATGCCTGCTTTATTGGAGGTGTTTATCCGAAGGCTCCTGATGTGAGTTCTGTTCCAGCTGGGACACAAAGGGCAGAGCTCAGCCTGCAGCTGCTGTGAGCACCTGGTGGCATCGCCAGGGTGGCTGTGAGGTGCAGGGGGTGTGTGTGTCACAGAAATGGGGCAGTGCGGGATAGACAGCGTAGCTGCAGGATGTTTTCCCATCAGCTTTCTAGTGCGAGAAAGGTGGAATCAGGGAGACCTGAAATATGGATGTGGAATATGTCTATGTATTCTGGTTCCTCCAACTATTGTCTCTTTTCTTTCCTCTGTTAGTAAATGCATACAACTCAAAGTGCATCTAAATCACGTACTTGTCTTAACGAACGTATATTTTTAACATAGATGTTGTGTGTGTTTTGGGGGGAGATTGGATTTAATTTCAAATAACCTTTAAAAGGAAGATGAGATGTTGTTAAATATGTAACCAATATAAAATTTGAAAACGTTTTGAAGGCATCAAGTAGTTCCAGGAGCATTAATGGTAAAAATTCAGCATTTAAATGATGAGAACAACTCACAGAGATGGACTTGATCAGCTGTGCTCTGTGGGTTCATCTGCATTTAGCAGACACATCTGGAAGGGTACTGACACACAGTGGTCTTGCTGCACGTGAACTTAATCCAGCAAGCCAGGTACTGCAGAGCTCACTGCTCGGGACAGCAGTCGTGAAGAGCGTTGCACTGAAATCAGTGTTCCTTTACTGTGTGTTGCTGAGACATCAGAGCGGTTCCTTTTCTGAAAATCTCACTGAGGACCTTCAGTGGGATGTTGCCTTGTGAGAAACGCTACCCCAAGTAATGGTAATTACACATAGTTCTGATATTTTTTCGTGCAGCATCTACTTTCTCAGTCTAATTGAAGCAAAAAGTTGTTTGCAAAACAAGGGAATAGCCAGTGTCTGAGGCTGTGTTCTCGTTATCAAACGGGAATGTTCTGTTTGTGGAGTTAAATAATCTGTTTTGTTCTTATTAAAGGTCAAAAAAGTTGGCTGCACTTTCTGAATCCTTGCAGAAAACCACGCTTGCTAAATCCCACTTAGGATTTGAGCTAGAAGAGCTGGAAGCAGCAGCAGTGCTGGTCCTAGAAGAAGAGAGCAAGTTAAAAGCTGCTGGCACAGTTTCCAAGCAACAGCTGCCTTCCTCTGAGTCGGAGACAAGTGACTCTGAAGAATCAAGCAGCACTTCATCATCTGAGACAGAGGGCTCTGATTCAAATGAGCGAGAGTCCTCAGCCACTGAAGATGGGAAAATAAATTCTTTACGAGGCATGCTTCAAGAGGAGAGGACAGCTCCACTTACTGACTGTAATGGATTAAGGCAAGGCACAAACACTTCGACGTTTGAGGTTAGTGGTGAAAAATCAAAGGTTTCTTTGCAATCTACTTCTGTTCCTGGAAAATTGATAGAAGAATTAGAAAAGCAAATGCACACTGCAATGAGACTTTCAGAACAGCCTGAAGGATTGGCCAGTGCAAGTGGCTTTGCTTTACAGGAACAAGAAGAAAACCATGTATCTGAACCTGACAGCTTTTCAAAGGTTACTACTGGGAAGGGAGATTTCCTGGAGGTGCCTTCAAAGACAAATCCATTGCTTTTTCTTCGCAGCACAAATGAAGATGAAGATTAAAGGGCCGTGTTAGAGCACAGTGTGACCTGCTGGCAGCACAGCTCGGTGCTGTGATGAGGCGTTCCCAAGGCTATCCTAAGCTGCAGAGAGAAGTTGATAGTTTTCATCTTTGTGTTGACAGTTTGGAGAACAAGGCTTCTTTGAAAAGAATTGATATGACCATATGATACGCTCACAATTATTTTTTATTTTTTTTAATTCAACAGAGTGAAAATTGGTCTCTGCGTGTGGGAATGTGGAATTCCTGTGAACTTTGAGAAACAGTTTTTGTTATGTAGTAGAATATGTCCTAGTCAGATGCAACTGACGTCAGTTGTAGTATTGTTTTTATCTTTACACGTTGGGATTTACTTGAAAAACGTTCTTGTTACATTTGCATAAACTTGTTTATGACATTTTTCTGCATTTTTTTCATGTTGAAATGCTTTATAGAGAGCTACTTAAAAAAAAAAATTGCTGGTTATAACTTTAAAAATGTAAATAATTCTGACAAATTAGGTATATTTTCTATTTTTGTGCAAAATAAAGTTTCTTCAGTGCAAGATAGGCTTATAGCTCATTTCTGTGGTTTTTGCCTAAGCTATTTCAACTTTTGACTAGTGTTAATTCTTTTGTGCTGTTTTTTTAAATTAATTACTTATTCTGTGTATGCTTTTAATATCACCAAAGTAATGTTACCAAAGTGAAGAAACATCACAGTCAGTATGGTGGTCTTGAGTACAAGACTTGAAAGGAAACCTGCAGCACCAAGACCTGCTTTGTTTGTTAGTCTGTCTGTTGGATGGCTTTGGCAAACTCGTTTGTTCCTTTTTGTCCTTGAAATGTTGAAATAATCCACTTTGTCTATGTATTTTGTGCTGAATTCTGTTAGCTGCAGAGAGGTCCTTGAAATCAGGTGGGTGCTGCAAATGATGCCCTGCTAGTCAGCCTCCACCAGGGGGTTTGGTGGGGGAGGCAGGGTGGGACACAGCTCCAGGCTTGGCCCAGCAGTTTCTGACAGAACAGGGCCCTCTGGTCCATCCCTCTGGAGGAGCAAGCCATGGTTACTTTTCAAACTTTTAATAGTAAAAGAATATCTAAAAATCTGTGCTTGAGGACTTGTTCTCCATCGCTGCTGCACTGTGCTGGAAATCAGCAGGCCAGCTCTGCTCCTGTGCTGAGTCCTTTTCAGACCTGCATCCCTGATCGGTCAATGATTATCTTCTTAAATACTGACCTGTTGCTTCATCAGCCTCCGTGCTCCGTTCCCCAGGGAGGACCCTTTCTCATCATGTCAGTGAGCGCTTACTCTTCTAAATGCTAGCAATAAAATCCACACTGTGGCTGCAATTATGCAGTGTATGTCTGGGGAAAAAATGTGTTTAAGGGGGGGAAAAATAAAAAAAAAATAAAAGTAAAAAAAAGCAGCCCTCCTCCCTCTTGCCAAGTGATTTGTGTGAACTCCAAAACTTCCTTCAATTGAGCATGGGCTGGAGCAAGTGAAGTTAGTGGGAGCATCAGTATGAGTGCAGAACTGTATGTTACAAAATGCTGATCCATTTTCCCAATATTCTGTGTCTTCAGCTCTTTTTTCTTCTTTTTCCCATTTTGTGGCATGCTGTTGGGAACTTTATTTCTGGAAGAATGAAGGTGCACTTGTGTTAGACAGGGGAGCACTTGATACTGCAGTGCTTCAAGAATAAGGTTACATTTCTGTGTTAAAAGCATCACATGGAGTACCAGAAACCATCAGATAAACTTTTTCCCTCTTTTTGGTGCAGACAATGTCACACCCAGGACATTGCCACCTATTCATTTCTTTCCTGAAAGAAGAGAATAGTGCTGGGTCGATTTTCTTTGTTTGTTTCCCTTCCAGCCAGCTTTCAGGAAAGTTTGTAGAGACTTTGTCCTGTATCACAAGAAGAAAGCATCGATTAGACTTTGATTTACTGCAGTAAATGATAAATATGGCAGAGAAATGGGTTGACAGCACGGGCACGAGCAGGCTGGGCAGCTCTCTGCTGCTGCACAGCCACGGCTGTCAGAGCTGAGCTGATTGTCTCAAGGCTGGAGAAAACAAACAGGGAAACACATGTCAAAGAGATAAATAGCTGTGCTGTTCAGAGCTCTCCGTGGAGGCCATTCGTCTCCAAGATAAGGAAGAATGCACTCCGAAGCTGTGAAGAGATAAGGTGAGAGAACAAAGGGAGCGTGTGGTCCTGGTGGTCATCCTTGGTTGTGGCACCAACGTGGCAGCCCCCAGGGGTGTGCAGCAAGTGCCACTTGGGGACTTGTTGAGTATTTCAGCAGCAAGTGGTGCTCGTACCTTTTCCACGCACAAATGGCATTAGTGTTGGTTGTCTGAGCAGGTTTTGAAGGACTTTTGATGTCCGTGGTGGATCTCTTTCCCTTGTTTTTTGTAGTAAGTGGGCTGCAGCCTGGGGTTAGGTGGGAGGTGTGGGGCATGACTTCCCACTGACAAATGGGGTTTGCAGTGTCGTGGTACCCAAAAACCATACTATTTTTACATCCTTAGGTTTTGGAGAAGTGGTGGTACTATTTCCACAAATGCTGCATTTGGAGACATGACTTAGATCATATTTTAAATGAGTTTGATAACGGTGGTGTGCATATTATTAAATATTTTCTCATATTCAGAAGCCACCTTACAATTCAGCACGGCCGTGGGAGGATGCTGGGAGGGCAGGAACACTCCAGGTAAGAAGCACCAGTTCAGTGCAAGGGCTGCTGTGTGCCTTGGCTCGTGGTGCAGCCTGGATTTTGCAGCCTGGGTTTTGCAGCCTTCATCGGTCTGTTCGGCTCAGTCAGCAGCGCAGTGGGTGGCAGCAGCCGGCACCCCCGGCACCCTGCCTGGGTATGGATGTGTGAGGGGCTGGGGAGCACAGCACCCACTGTAAGGAGATGTTAAGGCATAAATCAGCTGCTTATCAGGATGAGAAGGACCTGCAGTGCCCCAGGTCCACTGGGAACGATCTGCCTGTAGCACCCTCCTGCGCTGCTGTCGCTGCGTTTTACCTCGTGTCTGATTTTTGGCAATTACACAGAAGCATCCCATTTCCTCAGCAGATAAATGGGAGTCGTGTTTTGCCTGGCTGTAACTCCTCCCACCCTAACACGCTGCATTGTCCATTGATTTGCCTCATTACGTGCATCACTGCTGCTGGCAGTGCCGGGGAGCTGCGGGGTCCTCGGAGGAGGCAGCGGCTCCATCTGCTCTGCGGGCTGTGAGCAGCACAGGGGAGGGCTTGCCATCCAGCACAGGTGCCTCTGGAAGGGGAATCCCACAGCCAGGTGCTGACAGGCAGCTCTGTGCATCTCCTCCTGTTCTTAATTACCCCGTGTCAAGGCTTCCCCGTTAAATTAGAGCAGGCAATTGCAACTGATGTCTTGAAACAGGGTGGGGAGCGTAGCTGTGCTGAACGTTTCCCTTCCGAGAGCTGTGTTTCTCATTCAGCAAGGTTCACGTCCTGTTTGGTGGAATTTAAAAGCTCTTAATCTGGAATTAGATGATTAATTTTAAAATTGGAGTGAGGAAGTGTAAAAGCAGAGAAGGTCAGAGCACGGGAACCTGCTTTGAGGATGCTCTGCAGGAGGAAGGCAGTGCCATGTGCTGTGGGTTTGGAGGATGCTGCCCAGCAGAGCACCCCCGGGCTCTCCTTGCTGCCTGCTCCCTGCCCTGGGCACGCAGCTCCGTGCCTGCATGGCTGCTGCCCCTTCGTGCTCCTGGGACTGCTGACGGATCACAGCAGCAGGAGAAGTGCTGAGTGCTGCCAGCAGCTGGGCCGGGGGCTCCTGGCACCCTGGGGCATGAGGGGGGGGCAGAAAGACGATGGAACTCCATGGGTCACAGCCATGGAGGGTGAGGAGGTGGGGTTTGGGGACATGGAATGGAGCTGTCTGGTGTTTGGGTAAAGTCTTTGTTCCAGAAGAGAGCGATGCTAACGCGGCTGTGCTGTACAGCTGTGCTCCTTCGGGTTCGAGGTGCGAGTAATAACCCCGATCTTGAAGCTGTTCTGTATTGCCAGGCCAGGCTGGTGGGGTCTCAGCACCGTGCTCTTAACGACCCCCATGAAAAGCCCTAGCTCGAGCTGCTCTAACAGCAAAGCTGCTCGGGTGCCAGCCAACAGCTGAGCCGTGCAGGCGGCAGAGGGAGCACGCGGGTGTGTGTGTGGGAATCAATTTGCTTTTCCAAGTGGCTAAAAGCAGCCGGCTGAGGAGCTCCCGCTGCGAGGCCGTTCCCCGGGTGCTGCTCAGCTCGCAGCCTCCGCTGCTCCCTGCCAGCACCATGCCCGGGGCTGCGGTGGCTGCAGGAGCCCCCGCCCAACTTTATTCAAACTGAGCTATGAGTAATGGGTTGTGGTGGCTTTTTTTTTTTTTTTTTTTTTTGTATGCTGCTGGTTACTAGCACAGGAATTCTGAGCCTTAGAAACGTGGCTTAAGATCATTTTCCTTAACGGATTGTCAGTTTTGCTCATCTAGTATAGATTTACATGGGGGGAGAAAAAGAAATGGAAGAAAGCTGCAGTATTAAGGTGGTAAGCGGTATGATTCAGGTTAATCCAGCAAGTCCCAAACCCTTTAAATGAATCGGTTGGGATTTGGCAGTGGAGGGAAGAAAGCTGTGCTGGTCGGGCGGTGCAGCCCTGTTTGCACGCCCGTGTGCGTGGATGGGAGCTCCGGAGGTGGGTGTGAGGGTGGTGCCTCTGATGTCACCGCTGTGCTGTGAGTGTTTGGTGGATGCTTTATACACGGCGGAGAACAGGCTGGCTGGCTGACAGCCCTGGGAAAACACGGGTACCTGGAGACATGCACTGCTGGAAACGTGGTCTGAGCGCTGACCGCTGCAGTTCCAGGCCGTGCAGTGAGCGGCCGTGGGCTCGGGGGAGGTGTTGAGCTGCTGGGGTGGGAGCGTGAGGCAGGGCAGGGGGAGGTGCACAGCACTCGGGGGCTGTGTTTCACCCACCCCAGAACTGCACTGAGCAGTGGCTGCTGTGCTCTTGGCTCCAGGCCCTGCAGCCCAGAGGATGGTTTTGGTGCTGTGAGCTGGGGGAGAGCTGCCTGCAAGAACACGGGCATCGTGCCTGGGGCAGCCCTGTGCTTCCTGAGCTCTGTTTGGGCTGCCAGCAACTTGTCCCCGACCTCATGTCCTTATGGCACCCATACATTGTGATTTCGACAGAGCACGGAGCTGGGAGCACTGCAGAGGTGAGAGCACTTCTCCCATTCACATCACTCGCTGTTGAGTTTGCACCTTGCTTTGGGGAGAGTGGGCCGGATTCAGCTTACACCTCATCAATAATAAAATAAAAAGCTGCCAGCCTCATGATCTGCCAGCCTCAGGATCTCATGAAAGCATTTCCCAGGCCCCCACCCTGGTCCCTGGCAGTTGTTTGGTGGCTGCGATGGGTGCATGGGTGTTCCAAACCCAAAAAGCAAACTCAGAAGCGAGGTTCCGGTCTGTGCAAACCCACTGGTGCTCGCTGCGAGTTCTGATTCTCTTTCCCCATAGCTACAACAATTAATTAAGAACGGTTCTGCTGAAGCCTGTTGATTAATTTGGCACTTGGAAGCTTAATGAGGTGTAAACCTGCAGCCTGCTGCTGACGCGGTGATTTATATCAATTGGTGTGATTAGCACCGCTCCTCCATTGCCGCCGTTTCTCCCCGCGATCCCTCCCAGCCCCAGCGGAGGAGCCTCCACGCCACGTTTCTGTTCCGCGGTGCTGCCGACATGGAAAGCACAATGGGCACCGTGCCTCGACACCAGCAACGCCCAGCTCGCTCTGGAGATGAGTGAGAGCCGTACCCGCTGCTGTGCGGCCGCGTGTTGGGAGGGTTTCTTTCGAGAGACGGAGAGCACCTGGCCGGGCTGCTGGCAGCCCGTGGTGTGCAGGGCTGTGGCAGTCACTGCGGGTTGCGGTGCTCGCCGGGCTGTGACGGGACGGTTCGTGAGCAACGGCTGCACTGCAGCATCAGCCCAGGGTGCAGGAGGTGCCTGTGTTCTCCCTTTGGTCAGCCCTGGTGCAGGGGTTGAGCAGGGGCTGTGGGCTCTGTGCTCCCCAGTGCTGCCAGCATCCCCTTAGCTCCGTGTTCCAACAGCAACGCAGCTCCTCGGGGCTGTGGAACAGCCCTGCAGAGGTATGGTGAGAGATAGAGGACGTGCTCCTGCTGCAGCCAGCGAGAATGAAGCCACAAACCAACAGCTCCGTCTCTGCTGCTCAACCATGGTTTCATGGCTCAGCGTTCAGATGCGTGTTGCTCTGGTTGGCAGCCCATTGCCCAGTGCTGCAGTGTCCCCGTGGCTGGGGGCAGTCAGCCCTGGCTGTGTGGTTTAAATTGGTTGGAGCTCATGCAGCTGGCATGGAGGTGGTACCACTGCTCTTTTTTGGCCTGATCATGGGGGGAGAAAGCCAAGCCTGAAACCAGAAACATCAGAAATTAAGCCACACCAAAATAAACCTAGCTTAAACATTCCCTTAAATGAACAGGTTAAACGCGTGAATCTGAAATGCGGTACAGCTAAGGTAAGGACCTTTTTGTATTCACAGAACCAGAAGGAAGCTTTGCCATTGATTCATGGAGTGCGTGTGCCAAGTTCTCCTGCTCGGTGCTGGGCAGTGAGGCACGGGCAGGCCCAGTCTGTGCCGTGGTGGCTGTGTGCAGCCATCCCAACGCCCTTTCTGCTGCCAGAGCTGAGAGTCCTTGGAGTCAGTGAGTGTTTGACCCGTAGCCACTGGGAGCAGCACTCGCTCTGAGTGCAGAAATAGAATTTATTTTGTTGCTATTTAAACTAATGAGCCTGGCTAACAGGTATTTTTGAAGCCATTTCAAGGCCTTCAGCCCTGGGACAACACGCCACGGGGCACAGGCGCTCATTTACCCACTGTCCCAACGGGCTGCCATTAGGAACGTTGTGTTTGGTTTGATTTTTTTTAATAGAATACATTTCCATAAATTACCAGTGAGAAATGAAACGAACCTGCCAGCTGCACACGGAGCTGCTCGGGGTGGATGGGGCGGCTGTGAGCTGTGGGTGCCCGCAGACCCTCAGCCCCCCCCGACCCCCCCTCACTGAGCGCTGCCTGGCGCAGAGCTGTGCTCTGTCCGTGTCCCTACAGACGCCGGGCAGGGCGCGGGGCTTTGGCACCGGAGCATCCCTGGCCACCACCAGCTGGAGCTGCTCACAGGGCCGGGAGGGGAAGCTGCTGCAGCAGCATCACTGCATCCAGGAACGCGGGAAGGCAGCAGACCTTGGAAGAGCCGTTTGCCTGCCCCGAGGCAGGGTTGGCCATGTCAGAGCCATCCCCAGCAGCTGCTTTGTTCAACCCGTGCTTGAGCTCTGCCAGCGCTGGAGACCCCGCAGCACCTCGCTGCTGTCTCACCATGGCCGTGTGGCCACATCCCTGCTCCCTGCCTGGAGGTGGGGTGAGGTGAGGCTCCTTCACACCGCAGCACCCGGAGCTGCTCCGCGCCGCGGGCAGAGCGTGCCGGTGCCGGCAGCCCGGCTGCGCTGCGAGCAGATGAAGGATTACAGTGATCAATTTGGTGAGAAGGGAGATTTTTCTCCATCTGTCCACCCTCAAGGCTCTATTTCCTCATAAACCATTCCCTGAGACATCAAGAAAATTGAAGCTGTTCAGAAATGGAAGAGATAGTTAGCCCAAAATGAATGAATATCCAATGCACTGGCTGACTTTCATGAAACGTAACGGGAGCAGCCAGCTGAACCGATGGCTCTCCTGCAGCGTGCTGAGGTTTCAGAGCAGACGGGTGCCTGTGCAGCCCAGTGGGTGCAGCTCAGCTCCGCGTTATCCCACCCAGAGATGCTCCCAGTGCCATGAAGGATGGGGCTGGCACCCGGTCTGGCCCCGCTGCATGCCCTGGCCCCGCTGACTGCTCCTCAGGGCTGCGGGTGTTGGGCCGGGGCTGGCGGCTGCGGCTGTGCCATTTCCTAATGCAGCACGCAAGCTCCCGTGCCCCGGGGCTTTCTGTTCATTTAGTAACTTAATGTAATGCATTTTGACTTTTTTTTTTTTTATGGGAACAGCAAAAGATGAAGAAGAGAAGACATGTTAAAGGGTGTGTGCAGGGCTGCTGTGCCCCGTGCTCCATTGACACAGGGGATGCTGTGGGTGGACACGTGTCAGAGCAGCCCTCAGCCTCGCCCTGCACCGCTGGGGATGCTCCAGAGCTCAGGCAAACAGAGGCACTGCATTGTTTTGGTTTTACCTGAAGCCACATTTCTGCCAGCAAAGCTTCCCCCTGCCCAGTGCCCACCAAAGCCCAGGGAGGCTGAGCTGTGCCCCGAGTGATGGGGTCCCGTGAGACAGAGGCAGCAGAGCCCAGCAGCAGCCCTGCCCCTGCCAGCTGTCAGAAAGCACCGCTCCGTCTCAAATAGGTCTCGGTGGCTTTTTGTTGTTGTTTTTTCCTCTAGTCTGGTTCAAGAATGTTGTTGAGTGTGAGAAAACAGGAAGCGGTGTCAATAACGGTGGTTTCTTTCCTTTTCACGGGCACCCTTTGAACTCCCTTTGCTCTGCCTCCCCTCCAGTTACCCTCACACACCCTATAAATAGCCTGGTGCTCTGAAGTGCTTTTATTAAGGATAAAAAGGGTGTTTTTAAATCCAGTCTCATTGTGTACGTTCTCCGTAGACAACCTTCAGAATAATTCCTAGGAACTGGTGATGGAACCACCCTCACAGTGTTTATTGAATTGTATTTCTCTCTTTTTGCAGTTTTTTGGTATCAGACATCGCTAAGGTTTAAAGAAGTGCTTGGAGAAAGTTTTGCCGTGTCCCCTGGAGTCAAGCCACTGGAAAACCCCAGTGAGTGCCATTAGTGCAGCACTTAATGATGGCAGATGAGGCTTTCTGGAAGCTTAATGAACCGGGAGGTGAGACCCCTCCCACCAGCCCTGCAGCCTAAAGGAGGATTTATCTCTGCCTCTTGTTATCTCGCTGAATGATGGAAATCTTGCTCGCCGCCATCTATCTTCAGCTCTGTGTGACGAGACGTGGCAGCGCGCAGCCCTGCGCCTTGTCTGGGGGGGACGGGGCTGGGAGCCTCCTCTGGCTGTCACCTGCTGCAGCTTCTGGGGAGGAGCGGTGTCACCCTGCGATGAAGGTCTGCCCCCCCGCATCAGGACCCCACATACTCTGCTTCAGAGATTAACGTGCCTGATCTCCAGTGAGGGATGAACGTTTGGTGCCAGGATGTTCCTTACCAGGCATCTGAGCCACTTGTCACCTCCACTGACCGCTCTTTTTGCCGGTGTAAGCCACCGATGTTTGGTAAGGTGAATAAAAACAAAGATTTTTGGGAAAATGACATTAATGCCTAAGAATAAACCCGCTACTCCTGGAGTACGTATGAATACAGCGTTGTGTTATTGGGGATGGTGCCTTCTGCAGGAACTGAGAGAAGGAGAAGTGCTTTGGAGCAGCCTGTTGGAAGCCAGGCAGGTCATTTTCTATTCTATGTGTGGCTTTTGCAGCAGAGTGCGAGCGATGAAGGGCATTAGCTAAATAAGAGATGATTTAGTGGTGATGGCACTGTTGGGCCGCGTATCCCACAGCTGCTACATTTCAATATAAACTCCATAACTCTGGATGCAGAAAGAAGCGAACACGCACAAGAGACTGTTTCTGAATATATTTCCCCCCCTCTCTCCAATAAAAGGCACAAATAATAGCATATTTTTCAAAGTGCAAAGCACTTTACATTGCAAATAGTTGCATTAAATTTACATTTCATGGGTGAGTGGCTGTCGCTGCCGCTTGCCACATCCTCACCAGTGACACTTCGGCAGTTGCACATGATCTACTGCCCAGAGCCAGCGTGCCTGGACTTCCTGGGATCTGCGGCTGATGGCAGAGTCCTGCAGCAGAAAGCCCGCAGGTACCGGGTGCTTCCTCTGTAAAGGTCAATGTGCTCACTGTCCCCGTTTTCTCCAGAGATAATCAATGCAATGCAAACACGGTGTTGACAGTTATGGCCACCATGGAACAGTCGTGTCCTGCCTCCCTCCTTGGGACTTGCAGAAGGGCTGCTGTGATGCTGAGAGCACGCGGGTGCTGCCCGCTGCGGGCAGCCTCTAGGATTGGGTTGGTAGAAGAAATTCTGATAAATTCTGTTGGGAGCTCTCAGGTTGGAGCCATTCTGGCAGCCCGATGGCCTTCCCCTCCAGCACCAAACAGCAGGAAGGAGTGAAAATGCACTGACCAAGGCAAAAGGGCTCTGAGGGGAGGGAACAGCCGGCACACTGCAGGGTGGGAGCCCAGTGCTCCTTTGCTGCCTCTTGCTGTGATACGAGAGTGTTTTTTCCCTTATCTGCAACAGGCTTGATGACTTTTCTGGTCAGTCCCTACCGTGACCTTTCCACTCAGCACATTGTTCTATTCCTTGTCTCAGGGTTCATTGTTTGTCGTTTATCTCTGTTGGCTTTGGCACCTGCTGGCCCAGAGTATGTGCATGAGTCACTCTTTACCTGGCAGGGATTATTCCTCGTTAGTGGCTGTGCTGCCTCTTACCCTCCTGGCAGCCCTGAAACGCTGCCCTGGGTGAGAGGCCAGCCCGGCCTCGCCTCTGTGGGAAGCTGAGGTGACAGGAGCAGCAGCACTGGGGCCCTGTCCCTGGCTGTGACACAGCTCTGTTGCATGCCCCAGCCCGGGAGAAGCGTTATTTCCTTTAGGATTTATCCTATTGTGGCTCCCTGGATTGAAAAGCCATGAGGATTTGCCAGGCCACGCTGCAGCAGTGACTTAGCTGGTGCAAAGACATAGCGGCAGCCCTGCACACGCCTGCCTTTTGCTGTTTGCCCTTTTGCCTTCATTTGCAGGCTCCTGGGAGAGATCTCCAGCTTCGGGGCTGCTGGTTGCTGCACTCCAGTTCCCTGTGAGCAGTGGTGCGGTGACACAGAGCCGTGCCCATGGCACCCAGCCATGCACTGCAACACGGAGCCGTGCACCGCGGTGCTGACTGTGCACCATGGCACGGGGCTGTGCCACATCTCTGGGCCTGACTCCTGCCCTCAGTATTTTACATTTCAGAATGCTGCCTCTCTGTAGGGCTCTAGTGGCTCTTTAATAAACTAGTCCAATGCATGAAGCGTTTAACTGTTGTGCAATTTCCTGGCGAGCCAGCGGGTCCCCTCATAAATGTACTAGCACTGCTTGGGCATCCTCATGTGTTCTGTAAGCGGCCCGGGAGCCCCCGACCCCCCTGGCCAGGGCTGCCTGCCATGCTGGAGGGCTGCCTGCCTCCCGCCTCCCGCCCTGCATCCCACAGAACCAGTTTTTCTCCTCCACCCTTGTGTACCCATGGAGCATTTTGCCCAAGGTCCTGCTGCTGGCTTCTGGCCTGAAAACCAAACCAAACCACACTGGGACGGAGCTGACGGGCTCGCTGCCTGAGGCTCAGCTCTGTCCCCGGTGGGTTTTTTTTCCAGGTGCCAGGCTCTGGCACCTGGATTCCTGCAGACCAGGCAGCCGCTGCTCATTGCAAAATGTGGACGCAGGGAACCCCCGCTGCTCCACCATCATGACTGGATAAAACCAAAAAGCAACGAGCTCAGCGTGGCTGGGGCAGCAGATGAGGGCTGTGAGGCCGGGGCAGGATGCCCAGGAGGCCGCGGTTCAGGTGAGGCCCAAGGCCTGCTGCCACCCGTCGGGACTGGCACAGCCACCGATGTGCCACCCAGCTGAGGGACATGGCCGTGTGTGAACAGGGGAGGCTGGGCCGGGATCAAGCTTCAAAGGCCTCGGTTGTGTTGCCAAGAATTTCAAAGTGGCAACACAGGGCTGAAGCGATCCAGATTTCGGCTTTGTTTTAAGCCTCGGGAGAGGCTCGGCACTGTGTTTTCATGGCCGGGCAGGCAGAGGTGGGCGTGGGGAGGTCCCTCAGGCTCTCTCAGCTCAGCTCCCCGGGGAGGAGGGACAGGGCAGGGGACACAGGGCAGCATGGTGCTGTGGGGTGGCACACACCCCTGTGTCAGAACCAGCCCCTTGCCCTGCATCGCCCTGGCCCAGCTTTCCATCAAGAGGGGCAAAGGCCGTGGCCGTGTGAGGGGCCGGGGGCAAAGTCTGCCGAGGCTGAGGGTGTTTCTGCTGACTGCGCACTTTGGACCCGGCACACACAGCCCAGCGGGGAGGATCCGTGCCCCAAGTGCGGCAGAGGAGAGCCCTTGGCGTTGTTCCATCCCCAGCACCCAGTGGCTTTGTTTTAAAAAATGGACACTTTGTTATGTTAACATGTTTTTATCAGGTGGGTGTGATGCAAAGATGTGAAATCATTATCTGCATTTCTAAAGGAGAGCTGCTCACAGGACCTTTCCCAGCATTTGCAAAGGCACTCTGGGCCTGCCCAAGAAGCCCAGGGATGATTGTGGTAGAGCTGCATTGCCTGCACCAGGCGAGAGCATCTCGCTCCTTCAGCAGCCTGGGCGCTGGGAGGATTTCCTTCCCCTGGAGCTTTTGTTAATGAAAATGCGCTTAGCAGGGGGCGGCTCTTTGGGATTTGGCATTTCCTATGCTACATGCACAAAATCTGTTGGCAGCCCTTCCCCCAGGAACGCCCTCGAGCCCCGGCTTAACTCCTTCCAGCTGGGCACAGCAGTGCAGGCTCAGTCCCCTCGTGCTGGTGGCACTGGCACTGCCAGGAAAGCTGTGCCTGTGTCACAGGAGGAGGCCGGTACCTGCTGGAGCCCTCTGCCAGATCACATCCTTCAGCTTGAGCTGTGCCTGGCGTACCAGCTAGGCTTTTATTCACTATGTTGAGCAAGATCTGTATGTATTCTGTTGCTCTAAATGTCTGTTTTCTCTTTCCAGGCCTGAAAATCCATCTCTTTGCCTTGCCTGTCCTAGAGCTGTTTGCTGCACACAGCTTCCCTGGCTGCAGGTTTGTCGGGACGCTCCGTCTCACAAAGACATCCACAGCTTTTCTGTCTGACACCAGAAGGCAACTAGGTAGCCACACTTCCTTATTTTTGTTTAAGTGGCCATCACATCCTAATTATAGTTTCTCTTTTTTTAACTACTGTACTCAATTTACAGCCTAATTACCCTTACCTTGTTTGTTTAATGAAGCTTATATAATGGTTCCTGTGATCTTCATGAAACATTACGCTGGGATTTTATTTTTCACTTTATAAACTGTGATTTTATATTAATGTTTTATAACCTCAGGTTTCTAATCATAAAGTCATAAGGAGTTTAATTGATTTGAAACTAGCCATGCCCTGAAGTGTGTACATGTCAGATTGATTCAAATTGATCCAATGTGTTTAAATAAAGCTCGTGCCAAAAGCGCACAGCACCTTATGCTACCAGATACTTGCCCAAAGGCCTCTGGTAACTTAATTATGCTGCCATCTCGGTATAATAAATTATTGACTAGGAGACATTTTTCTGTGTGTTTGTTGTAGTCTGAGAGGCCAGGGGAATCCCCTGGGTCCTGCAGGACAGTGCAGGTGTGGTACGGCCGCGTCAGCCCAGGCAGAGCCCTTTGGTGCCGGAGCTCTGGCCATCACTCCCCACGGGGCTCAGCGAGTGTCCGGTTGCATCTGTGCTTTTTTGCGCATTCAGCTTCATTCTGGCAAGCTACAAAGCTCCTTTTACCATTTGCATAAAGGAATCTGAGGTCAGAGAAGAGAATGTGACGTTGTGGGGCCCAGATGAAGCCAAGACGGCGATGGTGCTGCCTGAACTCCCTGCTCGTGGCCAAGCTGGGAGGTTCTGACTTGCAGCCTTCTCCCTGCCCCAGGTAAAAGCCTGAGCTCGGCTGCTCCCACCGCAGCGAGTCACACAGTGAATCATGAAGAAAAGCACCTGGAGTTGGGGGCCTCTGTGATGTGCTTGAGTCAGCAGAACAGAGGCAGACAGCAGGCGTGTAGTAAAATGCCAGAATGTCATCACTGAAGCACCCGATTTCCAAGTTTTGGGGTAAATTTCCTGTGCTGCTTCACAGCCACGAGTGGTGAATTCAGGGAGCTCAGCAGCCACACCAATGTTTCTTCTTCTTTTATTACACTTTCTTCTATTTACATTTTTGGTCCCTGGAGAGCACGGAAGGAGCCGATCACCGCACGAGCACCACTGCTGCCCTGCCCAGAGCCGCCTTGCTCCTGTGCGAGGATCCAGCCTGGTGCCGTGCACCTGGAGAGGATGCGGACGGGCTCATTTCACCTGGATTTCCACCTTCAGTTCTGTGACCACGTGGAGCGTTGAAAGAAATTCTCTGCTCTGCTGAAGGTGTTTAAGTAACAGAAGGCTCAGGACTGCTGTGGATTTTATTTTTTTCCTTGCAGTGTATTCTGTCCTGCTTGGGAACATTGCTTTTATAAACATCTGCCACGTTTTCAAAGGAGGGATCCCCACAAACCCCAACTTATGTCCTCCTCAGGAGGGATGCTGTGCATCGATCGGGGCAGAACTCCCCGCGGAGCTCTGGTGCGTGTGCTGCCCACGTGTAGGTAGCCCTCTGCTCTCCCTGTGTAAATCACAGCTCCCGCACTGCCTTGCCTGTGAAATACTGGAGCTCTGGAAATAACCTGCATTGCTCTCAGGAGAATATTTTTTATCAATTGGCCCATAAAAGTTCACCGAGGAATTACGCTCGTACCGATATATCTCTAACATCCCTCCACTGCTGATCGCAACTCTTTGGTGCAGATGAAATTGAATTTTAATTTGTTCACTTTCACACATACAGTTTTATTTTCCAGGTGTATATATGGTGCTTACATATAAGAATGAGTCTCCAGGGACCTCGGTTATGTGCATTGCTGCGTTCGTGACATGGTGGCATCGGCCGACAGCAGATAACGTTGCCTGATGGAGCACAGCTCCTTCTGTCTCGAGAAGCGTGTGGGCAGCAGGGATAATTCTTGCTGAGGTTTCCTTCCAGCCTAAACAGAGGTCCTGCAAGCTTGATGCGCCTGGAAGATAAAAGGTAATGAGACTCCATACATTTCCTGCCCTCGTCTCCTTGCCAACCTTTCAATTGCTTCCAAAATGCCCTCTTGCAACCTCTCCATTAGGAGGAGATTGGAGGGCTCTGTTCTGCTCTGATCTCAGCAGCACCCAGGGAACGCCCGTGGAGCCGTCCCTGCCCCGCTCCGGCCGTGGGGAGCAGCTCCACACCTGGGGCTGTGGCACACACGGAGGGGACGTGGCACCTCATTCATCTGCACCAACGGAGAAGCACTGGAGGAACGGAGTGCGTTGGAAACACTCGTGTTCCTGAGGTCAGGCTGCTACATTTTATTTGCCATTTAAAAATAATGCCTGCTTCCCTTTGAAACCTGCTGAAACCCAGCCACGCTGGTGCTCTCCTGAATGTGCAGGAAAGAACAACTTCTGGTCTTTATGTAAAAGATGCCATCCGTTTTTATTTTTGTGGCTCAGAGTTGCTCCAATCTGTTTTAACCTTCCTGTGTGCTTCAAGCCAGTGGTGCTGCATGGCACGTCCACCCCCCACTCTGCTCCAGCTCTCCGTTCAGTCCTGCTGTAGCGCGGTGATTCCAAAATGCAGCCCCACCTCCCAGCACCTACAGCATTTCTAGTCCAGAACCGTGTGATTCCCTTTCTGTGTTTCTTTAGGTAAACAAGCGGAGCTAAGGCAGATAAAGGCTGAGCTGCAGCCTCCATTTCACGCCTTGTGTTCCCTCTGGAGCAGGGGACCAGGAGAGGACCCGTGCCCCCCGTGCTGCTGCAGGTGCTGGGCTCAGGGCTGGCGGAGGGGATGGGCACTGTGCGGGCAGCAGCGGGCGGCAGTGCTCTGTGTGCCATGAGCGGGACCTTGGGCTCTGTGCCAGCACAGCGAGCGTGCCAGCTTGCTTTCCTGTGGGTCTGTGCCATGGGTCATGGCACAAAGGCAGCCGAGGAGCTCCCGGGGCACGCAGGTGCTCTGTCCCAGCCGGGTGAGCTCATGCCGTGCCCATGGATTTCTGTGGCTGTGCTGCTCACCCTGCAGCCGGGAGATGCTCAGCGCCTGTTGCTATAACTACAGCACCCGAAAACCTGGCGCCTCTTCCAGGCAGCGCGGCAGGGTGTGCAAGGGGTTATCTGGTGTGGTACTGACGGTGAATCATGGTGAAACTGTGTCTCCAAGCCGAACGCTGTTAGATTTATTCCTGCGTTGCGGAGACCTCAGGAGGAGCCCGGCTGGGTCGGGTCGGGGAGGATGGAGCTCACTGAGCTGCCAGCACCTGAGCTGCCAGGAGGACGTGTGTGCTCCCAGAGCCCCCTCAGAGCTCTCCACCGCCCCGTAGCTGCCGTCTCCTCGGGCAGCGGGAGGTGTGCGCGGCTGCGGCGCGGAGATGTTTGTGAATGTAAAGCAGTCACTTAGCAAGGCACCAGGGCTGGAGGCTAACTGCTGCTAAATGGAGCAGCTGTTGGCTTCTATTTTCCTCCAGCAGCTTATCAGAGATCATCCCTTCAATCACAGGCACTTAAAAAATCTCTGACAATCAATTCATATTCTACTCTGTGCTGGGGAGAGAAGAAACACTAATAAAAGTCCTCCCGTGATTGCTTCCATAATTTCCTTTGTATGAGATAAGTTTAGGTCCCAGTTTGTGAAGTACAACACGTAGACATTAAGTTGTTGTTTTATTCAGGAAAAATGCTGCCAGCCCATAAAGAATTCAATTTTGTGATTCATTAAACCTTTATTCCACGTCTCTAAGTCACACCCTTTGAATGCATAATCCTAGGCAGATTTGATTGGTAGGAAGATAATCCTATTTTTAGCTTGGAAAAACATCCATCCAGCGGCGGGGAAAACTTCCGAGCGAGGAGAGTGTGTGTCTGTGCCCCAGCGCCCGGCCCTGCCCCTGGCTGATCCCCAGCACCACCACGTGCCCATCTCCACAATTCCTGCTGGCAAAGAGCTGTTTGTGCCCCCTGATTGATGGCGGGCATAAAGCCCTCCTGCTGAGACCAGGGAGCTTTATGGCTCCATAACTCACCCCGGGGCCCCGCTGCCTGGCGGCGGTGCTGGCAGCTCAAAGGCCGCCGCCATGCCCCGGTGGATGGAGACCCCCGGGCTCTGCCTGGGGCTCTGCACCGGGCACAGTGCTGAGACATCGACATGCATCAGTGTATGCTCTCCTTTCTGTTCATATCGATGTACCTGAAGAAAACAGCCCAAGGAGTTTTCTGAAGGCCTTCCGTGAAAAATCCGTGTCCCATTTTCTCGTCTGGAAGGTGAAGAGTGTTTTTTGGGAGATATTTTGGCTCAAGATGCCAAACTGTGTCCCCCCAGTCCTTGGGGCACTGGAGTCTGGCTCCAGTCTGACCCCACAACCCTGAGGGTTGGGGGGAGTCTGGACATGGAGATAAAGGCTACCACTGCCCAATTCTGAGTCAATATGAGGAAGATCTTTTGTTTGCTTAACATTCTGTTTCATTTTTATCATTTTAATTGTAACACTAACGATCCAAACCGTACATTTCCCAGCCCATCTGGAGATGGTGAGCAGAAGAATGCCCTTTTCTGGCCACGTGTGCCATCCCCCCAGTGCATCTCTGATGGGCAGAGGGGGTCATGCCTCTCCCCACCATCCAGCCGAGCCGGGGCTCCTCCATCTCCTGTCAGCTGGAAATGAGCCGGGGCCACACGAGCACCCTGTGGGCAGCAGGTCCCAGCCGGCACCTCCCAGCCTTCATCTGCCCGGGGAGGAGAGCGGTAACACCGCTGCGTTGCCACCAGCGCCTCAATTGCTCTCATCTCACGAACAAAGATGAAGGTTGATCTGTAGCTCAGTTCAGCCAATGTGTTCTCCATATGGACAAGAAATGCTACTTTGGTGTCACCCATGTGCTGAAGTAAGGCATTTTTTTTTTCCCCTACGGGGTTTTAAACTCCCGCGTAGCTAAGCACCAGTCGTTAAAAAACAGCTCCAGCTCCGAGAAGAAGTTACGGTATTTATAGGCAGTTAAAAGGAATCACTGCTCCCCATTCAGCGCCGCAGCTCAGCAGATCACTGCAGCACATGGTGAAATGGCAGCGCGTGATGGATGCTCCCCGCGCTCGGCAGCGTGCCGCAGCACGTGCTGCTCCCCTTCGGTATCGCTGCGGCTCCAGCACGTGCTGGAGAAGGGAAGAGCGATGTTTGTTGGCTTTCAATGGGCGCTCGGTGCTGGGCTGAATCAAGGCCGTTTTATTAGCGTAAAGTTCAGAGATATCCCATCAAAGCAGATGCTATTTATATAGAGTCACATGGCTGTGCTGCTGCTGAGACAGCTGTGGGAAGTGATCAGAGGTTCGAGGGCGAGCTCCCAGGCGCTGCATGCAGATGGAGAGGTGGACAGCCGCGTCCTTACCCCATCCCCATGGCTTGTCAGCTGCGTGTCACGAGCCAACATCGACCTGGCACCCAGACACTGAGCCTGGGGCACTCGTGTTTAATTAGCAGTGTTTGACATAACAAAGGTGGTGATCATTGTATCAGCACTCAGTGGCCAGGAGATCTGGAGTGCTGAGCAGGATCTCAGCCCCCTGGAGTGGGAGGGCCACATGTCCCCCATGGCCATGTGCTGTCGCACACCCTGGGTGGCAGGGACCAGACCGAGCCCTGGCTGAGCAGCCACAGAGGCATCAAGGGGACACAGGATTCGGGACCCCATGGCCATCTCATCCTCGATGCTGGCACCATGTCTGGGGAGGGGACATTTCTGCCCCATGCCACCCCAGTGGCAGGGAGCCTGGGCTACAAAGTCCCACAGAACAGAGGCAGGGGATGCAGGTGGCACAGGGGGGGGCTGGGACCTCCCAGGTGGGGCTGAGGTCTTGGTGCTGTCATTCAAAGGCTGGGGGATGTCTCCAGTTCCTGAGTTTGCTTCCCTTCCAACACCAGATGCCAAAATAGAAAGAAAGAAGGAAGAGGCAGCCGGATCCCATGACAATTCGATTGCTGGGGACACCCTCCTTGGGCCTTCTGCCCTTTGAAATTCATCACCAAACACCGCTTTGCCTGCAGCAGGCGTGGGGTTTTTCCTTCCTCCTGGCTCTGAGCAGGGGGATTTCAGCTCAGGGCTGTGTGAGGCCGTTGTGTGTGGGCTTCCAGCATCCCTCCTATCTGCTTTCACTTTACCTGTGTTGAATCAGGAAATAAATAATGCATATGGGAAGCATGGTAACGCGGTGTGGCACCGAGACCCTGGAGATGGCTGAATAATAAATCAAAGCCTCTCTGCTTTTATCAGGGCTGTGCCCTTCTGCCTGATCTCAGAGCAGAGTGACCAGCAAGGGGCAGCGGGGGGAGCGGGCGGTGCCATGGAGGTGTGCTCAGGAAACCCTGCACTCACCGCCAGAATTCGGCAGGGAATTCAGTTCAGACTGAGCAGTATAAAGTGTTAAATTCCGAGTACTGAGAGCAGGAACTGTAGGGGAAGAGGGGGAGGAAGGAACCAGGAGAAGGTGTGCACGGAAACCCTGGGTCTAAACCCATCTTCCCAGAGCAGACCCAGAGCTCTGCCCTGGGGCCATGGGAGCTGTGGGAGCATCTCCGCAGCCCCCAGCTGCTGCACAGAGCAAACGAACCCCTGGCAGGGAAAGGTCTCCAGGCACTGTGGTTGCACTGTTAATGCTGAGGTTGCGTGAAGCAAGGTGGCTTCTGCTGGATGTGCCACCTGCCAGCAGCTGTGCAGGGGCTCTGTTGGGTGCTGTGGAGGTGAGCTATGAGCTCACGGCCGGGAGGGATAACACAGCCCAGCAGAGCCCTGCAGGAGCTCCATGTGTCCGTCTGTGCCAGCCACGGCGCTGGGAATGAAAGCTCTGGGCTGAGGGGGCCCTGGTGGGGTGGGAGTGCTGTGGGATGTGGTTCGGGGTTGTTATGGGATATATGGGGGGAGGAGAAGGGAAAAGGAGGGGAATAGGTGCTCTGGGGAAGAACAAAGAGGGGAAAACAGAGGAGCTGGGGATGAGAAGGGGCAGACGGGTGTAGGTGGGGGCTGGGCAGGGAGACAGGCTGTGCCTGGCTGCTGGAGACCCAGCTGGTGCATAGAGTGACCCACCTGGCATATGTGCACTCTCACACACCCCTGCAGCCCTGTGCCCCTGGAGCTGGAGCACTGCATCCCTCGGGGCCATCAGACCCAGCGCGATGCTCTCCCTCTGCAGTGAGGACCATGCCAAGAGCGTAAAAACCTTCCGTGGATGTGGGAACAGTGAGAGCTGAGCAGTGGGATGCTGGCATAATAATTCTTTTGCTGCTTCGTTTCTTTTGCTCTCTGCTCACTGAGGATGCACATGGTGCAGGGTTTTCTGTGCAGTTTGGAGTAAGGAGTGAGCCCTGGGAATGACAGTGACAGCCACACGGCTGCTGGACTGCAGGCTTGGTACGAGTTGATTATAGTGGTTCCCAATCAGCTAATGAGGGCTAATGTTGGCAGTGCCCTCTCAGTGCTAGCAGCGTGGCTAAAGCTGGCTTGCTGCTGCCTGAGGAGCATGGGCTGGAGGCACCGATGCATTGTGCTGGATCTGACCCGAAGGGTTCAGCCCACATCGCTGCAGCTGCACTGTCCCTCCCTGAGCACAGGACTCACCTGAGAGCATCTCAGAGCACTCACAGAGAGCCAGAGCCCAGAGCAGGCTGGATTCATCTGGAGATGCTCCACACCTCCAAGAGCAGCAGCGGGAGATGAGGGAGCACAGAGTGTTATTCCAGCACAGCCAATGGTGTCAGGGCACCCTGCGAGAGGGAAGGTGTGATGCCTCCGCTGAGACACAGCAGAGCCACACACAGGGAGTGAGGAGCATTTATCAGGCACCTGGAGCACATGGTGCTGTGGGGCTGATGCGAACCAGCTGCAGATGTTTGTGCTCACGCCCGTGCCAGAGGAGCAGGGTCTGTTTTCCTCCATGGTGAGTGCTGTGGGGGCTGCAGGGGAGTGCTGCTGGGCTCTGTGCTGTGCCACAGGGCTGCGGCTGCTGTGGGGAGCAGTGAACTGGTGCCAGACCGTGAGTAACTGCTCCATCAATGTGGGCAGCAAGGGGAATCCCAAACCTGCAGGGAATCTGCGCTGCAGCAGCCAGGCAGCTTGGGTTCATCACTGTGCCCAGCGCTGTGCCCTGCTTGCTTCTTGTTATTTTCCTGCAGGAAATAGCACAAAATCCCTCCTTCCGTGCCATGCAGCTCTGGAGAGCTTATGACTTCCCTGTGCAGCTGGAAGCATCCCTACACGATGCCTGGCATCCCAGCCTGCAGCGTGGCCCTGAGTGCCTGTGCAGCACTGCTGCAGTGAATGAGGGATGCAGAGCCCTGGGGGGATGCAGAGCTCTGGGGTGAAGGGATGTAGAGCCCCGGGGAGAAGCCCCTGGCAGCTGCAGCTGGTGTCCTGCCTTCAGAACCGCGCGTCACTCTGGAGATGCAACTTGAAATCCAACGCACACGCGATTGCTGTTCACCACGAGGTATTTTGACAGCGCTCGGTGATGCACTAATTAGAAACAGTCACTTAAAATCCACATCTGAAATGTGTCGTGGGACTGAGGCTCGAGGAGCACAGGTTTGCCACAGATACTGGATTCCTAAAAAACAATTTCCCACACCTAAATAATGATGTTTTCCATCATGTTACATCCATTAGCCAGAGCTTGGCAGTTGCATCCATCATAATATGCTATTTCGGGGAAATAAATGAGTGTATTTTTCTCTCTGAGAACCAAGGCAAAAATATCCAGCTGCTGAAATATTGAGCAGGTTTGCAGAGGCAGCCCGAGCACAGCCCGCTGCCCTGCTCCCTCGGTCCAGACATCACCGCACAGTGCGGGCGTCTGCTCCCTCGTAATCCCGTAGCCTCAGAACTAACACTCTCATAGGTACCACTTCTTTATTTTAAACTGTGCAACTAGCCTTTGGGCAGTGTTATCCAGGGATACCATGGCTCTGCTATCTGTATCTGTAGCTCTGTATCTATGTATCTATGTTCTATAGCCCTGTGTCTATAGCTGCTCTCCACGGCCCTCTCAGTCTCCGTGGCTGGGGAGGGTGCCTGCACTGCCAGCTGTGCCTCCTCCCCCTGAGCAATGTGTGGGGAAAAGTGTCCCATGGATGACACCGGGGCTGCAGATGGGATTGCAGGGGGCTGCAGCTCTCTGTGCTCTGTGGCTGCTGGGCAGGTGGTGCCATATGGAACAGGAGTGCTCTGGGGCTGCCGAGCCATGGGATGGCTGATAAGCACTCTGCCAGCAGCGGGGTTTTGGAGGATGTCCCAGCTGAGGATTTTCAGGGGTACAAGCAGGACACTTGGGAAGCCCAATTCTCCACGTGGTGGATCCAAGGGAAGGTTTGGGCAGCGCGATCCCTGCGCTGTCAGCACCCCGGTGCCACCCCAGCGTTGCAGCAGAGCACAGGAGCAGAGCAGCACTGGGGTGGCTCAGTGCCAGCAGGGCCTCCTGCTCCCAGCAGCACCGCTCCCATCGAGTTCTAAAGCAATAAAATTGTCCTTCAGTGAACTGCTGCGAAGTTGCACAAAGCATCTTTGATGGATTACACCTATCACAACTTTTAGTGCGAGGAGCAGGTACAATTAGCAGGCTGCGTGCAGGAGCTTCTCTGCAATTTTTTCCTTGACATCATCAGTAATTACCTGCAATAAACATGCTGCTGCTGAGCGCCGGCGTGTCAATCACACGGCACCGCACGCCCAGAATGCCATCAATCCTCTGCCATAAGCTCTGCTGCCACAGGGTGTGGGCAGCATGGGCAGGGGTGCTCTGGTGCGCTGGGGCTGGGCAGGGAGAGCAGCCCTGTGCCACGCGCTGAGCACCAGTCCCTGCAGCCACCCCACGCTGCCTCCTGCCAGCCTCCCCCCTGCAGAGACACGGGGTTATTAAGCAAATGTGATTAATGAATCAGAGAACCTCTGGCACGCTGGAGCGAGGCTCGCCAGGCGCCGGGAGGATTGTGTGCTGGGACCGTGTCGGGTTGCTGCAGCGATATGATGTGTGATGGGCTGAGCTGTCCCGGAGCATCCCCCGGTTCAGTCCCTCATGCACAGCAGGGATGAAGCAGAGGTGCTGGGATGCCATGAGCCATACGCCAGGAGCTGTTGCTGCATTCAGGAGGGATGCAGAAAGGGATGTAAGATCGCAGGTGTGCGCTGAGCCTGAGCTGCCTCCCGGCCAGATTGAGATCAGCTGTGGGCAGATGGTGAGAGATGCAGATCTGCAGGGGGATGTGTGCTCCTCTGCAAAGCCAACAGCTCCGGTCTGGTGGTGGCTGCGCTGCCCTTGGGCAGGGAACCTTCCCTGGTGCAGAGTAAAACTGATGGGAGGGCAGGAACCCGGCGGCTGCCCTCGAGTTGCTGTAGGCTCCTGCTTTCCCTTGCCCTGCACCAGCTGAAATATGGCATTTCTTACCACTCCAACATACCTCCCACACCGGGTAAGTTCTGTGGCTTTCTGCTGTTGTAATAATTCCCAGTGAGTCACTTTGTTTTGGATAGCTCTGTGCTCAGCGTGGTCCCGTGCAGTTTGGTTTGGTCTCTCCGTTACTGAGCGATCGCGAGGAACTGAGCCGTGCCGAGGGGCTGCCTGCAAAGGGATTAATCCCCGCCAGAGCTCTTTAAAATCCTGTTGCCACACCAATTCCCCACACCCGCAGAACCTGACCGCAGTGTGAAAATTGATATTTATGCTAAGGAGCGTCCATGGGCTGCCTGCACGCCGCTCCCCGGCACGGGGCTGCGCTGGGAAGCGCTGCTGATTGCCACACCACGGGAATCCCTTCTCCTCCCCAGGACAGTGCATATGGTGCCTGGGATGGGTTTTAGAATTTGTTGAATGATTTTAGATGAAAATGATGAACTCTCCCTTAGCTACCAGTATTGTGACAAAACAATATAGGAGTTCTTGTGATGTTCTCCGTAGAGGAAAAACCTGTACTGAGAAGTCCCTGTTGGCTTTGGCAGTCACTGCTCCCCACTGCCAGCAGACAGCCACCCACAGCAACGTGCCTGGCTGGAGTTTCATACACTCATAGAGGCATTAAGGTTGGAAAAGAGCACTAAGATCCTCAAGTCCAACTGTTCGCAGCCCTTTGGGACCCATAGGGATATGAATGTTTCTTTGGGAGCAGTGAGTTCTGCTGGGGCCCTGGGGCAGATCCCTGCAGTACCTGGGGCAGTGGCATGAGGCTCACAGCCCGGCCAAGGCACGCTCGGAGGGCAGGGGAAGGGATGCTGAGCATCCCAGCGGCTCTGCTCTGGCCAATAACAGATCTGTTAACGTCGTCGCCGTGACTCGGAGACAGGTTTATTTCTGTAGCTCTCAGGAGAGAGGCTGCAGCTGTTATCAGTCACTCAGCTGTTACGCGCAGGTATGAAGGCTGAAAGAAGTCCTGTGTTAGGAGGGTGTATGAGAGAAACCTCAGAGGTGCACAGGAGGAGATGGGGAAATGCTGGCGAGACATCTGCACGTGTAGCAACCAAAGCTGGAGGAGATGAACCGGAAGTCACCTCGGAGTCCTGGCACGGCACTGAAACTTTGCTGTGTGCAGGCTGGAGAGGGCTCCTACAGGGAGGTGAGCAAGGTGAGTCTTCATTCATGGAGCTTTCCAACCACAGTTGGTCAACTACCTTGAGGCAAAATTAGGCAACTTTCTAACAATAGTAAATGTTATGGATAAAGGGTACTTTGGCACAGGTATTATTTGCTTTGAGGCAAATTTAGGCAATGGCTACTTAAGGAAATAAGTAAAAAAAGATGGAGAGGGAAAAGAGGAAGATAGTTAAAGAGAAAGAGAAAACCAAAGCAACCCTGATCTTTCACCACTCCTTGAGTCCAGCACTGTCTTGAGCTGGGGTCTCGATCTGTGGGTGGTGGGTCGAGAAAAGCAAAACGCATGCATTCCCCTTGGTATAGCCCAGGTGGCCAGAGATCACCCTTGGGGTGGCAGCTCCCCCAGGTCTGCACAGGGGGTTCCAGAAGATGCAGGAATTTTCTCTGAGGGTCTCTGCTGGTCGTGCCCCCTCTCAGTAAGCTGCCATAGAAGTGGGTAGAACAGCTCGCTGCCCTGCCTCCGCGGGACCCGGTCTGCCCCCCCACCTTCTCTCTCTCAGCAACTTCAGTTGTTGAGTCAAGGTCCCCGTTGGTCCCTGGCAGGATGCCTGCAAGAGGTATGTCATAGTCAATAAACCTTATTTACTTGGCGGTGTGAGCAAGTGCACAACGTCTGTACTGTCCAGACTAAGCTGTCTGCTGGAGGAAGGCAGCTGGGCGAGGCAGGAGATGCCAGCACATGGAGAAGCCACCCCAAAGCCCGGTGCAGGTGGCACCACGGGCCTGCTCAGTGTGTGAAGCTCCAAGCACAGCGGGACCAGCAGCTGGATCTTGTTGCAGCAATCTGAACACCCACCCCGGGGAGCGGAGCCAGAGCTGTGACACACGAGCACAAAACGTTACTCAGAACGGACAAATGGAATGTGAAAAACCAACAGAAACTCCCAAAGTGGGTCAGATTCCTCGATGCATCTCACAACAGGATGGGAGGGCAGGGTCGGTCTGGCTCTGGCTCCGTCGGGGCAGCGCGTGGAGCAGTGGCTGAGCCCCCCAGGCTGCAGTGCTCCCCCTGCACCATCTCAGCTTCACGCCTGAGCGAGGAGGGCTCGGTCATTACACTTGCAACCCTGCCTCGCACCAGCCCTGGGGTATTTAGGCTTAATTGGCTCGTGGCTCCCACCAGCACTGCGAGCTCAGAGCGAGCGATGGAGCAAAACCCAGCAGGAGTGCAGCTGCTGCCTGCACGCCGTGTGCTCACCCTGCAGCACTGGGAGCACGGGGCATGAACTTGCAGTGAATGCAGGGAAATTCTGCTCTATTTTCAAAAAGTAGCCCCCCCTCCCCTGCTTTAATCACTTTTAAACAACCCCAGAGGAGCAGGATGAGGGTAAATAAATGTGGGAACCAGGGGAGTCCTTGGGCTGCTGAAGGAATCAATACCAATCACGGAGTAACCTTGCCCTGATATCTTCCTTATCACCTCTGAGGCTCTACCTGCCTTTGTCTAACAACACCCTCAGTTAATTAGATAATTAATCTAATTATCTAATTAGGTGGAACAGCTAATAGCTCTTCCCCTAACGAGGCAGCTGGCAGAGCACGGCTCTGCCCTGCCCGGCCCTCAGCCACCAGCACCGCGCTGGCTGTGCTGCAACCACCGTGCCTGCACTGGGGCTTCCCTCCGATGTGAGCACCGCGCTCACCTGGCAAGCGGGGAGGGAAGCTCTCAGCACAAGATTAATTTTCAGCAATGAACGCGGCAAGCTCTCCAATTTTTTAATTCATCCTCCTGGGGTAAGATTAATTTTAGCTCCGAAGGCAGCAACCTGTTCTGTTTGAATTGATCCTAGGGAAACATATTGCTCCGAGGCTGGGGAACAGCACAAGCAGCTTTTTTCCTCTTTATTTGGACACGCTGAGCGAACGGATGGCCCCAGCCCCGAGCAGTGGCTGCTCTGCCCATGGCGTGGCGTGAACTGTTCATCCCTCTGCTGCCCCACGGGGTGCTGCTGCCCTCCTGCCCTCTCGGCTGCAAAGATGCCATAAGGCACTCATGGTTGATTTTTTCTTTTTTCTTTCTTTCTTTTTTTTTTTTTTTTAATGCCTAAATTGGATTTAAGGTCATTTTTGTACATTCCCAAACAAATCAGCAGCTGTCTGCAGAGCCAGCAGACAGACGCAGCCCTGGGATGACATTGGTGCGCTGCCCTTTGCACCCAGAGCTCTCCGTGTCCCACCTATGCACCAGCCCAGGGGCAAGGAACGCCACGCAGCAGCTGAGCAGCCCAGGCTCAGGGCCTCCTGCTCCAAGGGACATTGATGGTTAATGCCATCACCATGGGCTGGAGCCCCTCCAGCTGCGCTGTGCTGCCCAGGAACCAGCACTGCATCTCAGCAGGGCAAAACAGGCAGAGAGTTCTGCAGGGTGCTGTAGTGACGCTACTACAGGCTTTCCCTGCTGGTTTTTGTTTTTGTCTTACACACATATGTGTGCGTGCATGTGTGTACATACACACACATATAAAAGTATGTAACTAAAGCACCATAGAATGTCTGCTTGGGGTAGGTTGATTTTTACCTTACCTTGTGTGTGTGTGTTTTTTAATATATATATGTATACATAAACATATATATGCTTTTTTTTTTTTTTTTTTTTTTATTGCTTGGAACAAAGCTGTCTCAGCACTTTCACATGGAAAGCCCCGCACTGAGATGTTTGTAACAGTGTTGTGAAAATTTACATTTACTTGAAACTTGGCAAATGGTTCAGGCTTGAAGCGAACTTTCTTTTGAAGGAGTTCACCATGAAGTGCTCCGGGTTTTTGCCCCTTTCCGTTCCCCTCTCGGAAAGCAGCACTGAGGGGTGGATGAGGAGGGCACGGAGCTGCAGCCACTCACGCTTTTTTTCTGGCATCTGTTGAGGGAATGGAGGAAGGGAATTCAGCTGCACTCTGGAAGGAAGGAGGGGCGGTTTGTCTCTGGTGAGCCCCGTGGAGCTGCACCAAGCGCTTTTTTTGACTTCCCGAGGTGGGTCCCTCTGCAGAGCCCTCAGGGCAGAGGACACAGTCTGTGCTCTGCTTCACACCCCCATGTTTTTCTTATTTCTCAGGTGGGAAGACCCAAGGTGACAGCGTGAGGACATGCAGGTCTGTGTTCTGTACAAATAGGGCTCGCACGATCCGAGGGAGGAGGGATGGGCAGCGGTTCTGCTGGGGAAGATGCCTCCTGCACAAAGACCCCTTTCTGGCAAAAATCTGCAGTGCCGAAGGACCGAGAGGAATTCTGTGTGGGCTGTGCAGAACTGGTGCTGCCTCCCAGCAGCGTGCTGGCTGTGCAGTGGAAGTCAGCGGGGTGCAGCCCCACAGCAGGGCCAGGAGCTCCTGGAAGCAGGGAGCAGCAGAGCTGCAGGTACCCCCACACCTCCTGGCCCCAAAGCTGAGGATGTTTTCTGACAACCACCGTACCCATGGCTCTCCACCAGCAAAGTTCCCACCCGAGGGCTCCCATTGCCCTGCCTGCAATGGCTCTGCTCACACCCCCATGCCAGGTGACAGCTGCTGCAGTGCTTACTACAATGAGAAAAAATGCCATCGGTACTTTTGGTCCAGACTTTGTGGCAGTTTTTCTATTTTTCACTCCTGCTGAGCTTCCGCAACAGAGCTGTGTCTATGCCGTGAAGATATCAATCTCTTATCACCATTTTAAATCACTGATATGACAATTTCACTGCAGTACTTAAGATAGCTTTGCTGGTGTGCTTGAAGTTGGACAAGTGAGAATTTGGCTCTATCTGCAGTGGGGTTTTCAGTCTCTTCCATGATGTGTAACTTACTTAGGTGACTGAATTCCAATGGTGACTTTGTATTTTCCCCTCTGCTTTCCCCCCACATTATCCTGCTTTATTATTTATTGTGTTATTATTTCATTATTTTTGACACTGTGCTCGCAGGTATCACTGCTGTGCAGATGCTGCACCCATCTATCCATCACGTTCTGCTCCGCGTGTTTCACAAGTCCATTCAGCAGCAGCGTGTCTCTCCCTGCTGCAGGCTCCAGTGCTCTGCAGACGGCGTGGAGCAAGAACATCAAGGTGCTTTTTCTTAGCTGCCAGCATCTAACACAAAGGGAGGAGGCAGATTTGGAGATGATGCTTGTTTCTATGGATAATAATCAATAAGACCCATTAGGGAGACAACTACATACATCACTAAACTTTGACCTCTGCTCTCCGGAGCGGTCCCAAGATGCCTATTCATATGCTGGTGACATCCAGATTGTGCTGCTGCAAAAGCCTCTTTGCTTGGGAAGGGATTACAGATTTAAACGGCACAGCCTTCGCTATCTGGGGGATACAACATGCAGGATGCTTAACGGGCGCCTCTGCTTCCGTTGGCTTTCTTTTCTCCCAGCTGAGTTCTGCATTTAACGCTGCTGCGCACTCGGCTCTCTGCGCCTCTCCACCTTTTTGGGCTGCTTTCTGCTCCGCCTGGCTGGTGTTTTAAGGGTTTGCAGACCCTGGGATTCTTGGCACTGGCTCCTCCTCGCATATTGCTCCTCATCTTTCAGATCCTTTTTCTCCTGAGTTGCTCTCCGGCAGGCTGTTTCTGATAGAAAGTTTTTGGCTTGCTGTTTGAAGTTCCTGATAGTCAGCATTTGATCGCTTGCTAATTCAGTTCTGAAACTGTTCTCCGAAGAACCCACGAAAGACTATCTATAAATAGATTATATTACAAGAGAACTTTAAAAAGACCCTTGCTTTGCTGAACAGAGGAACTTTTCAGTTTTCTGGGATGGCAGAAAAACACACACCAAATTTAGAAGCGAGTCGGAAATCCCTGGGTGTTTGAGAAACTCATTTCTAGACACAACTGCTGGGTGAGGAGTTCTCTTCCCCTGCATCCTCCCCTTCCAAGGGAGCTGTCGGGAGGCACCCAGAGGAGCTCGCTGCCTGTGGGTGCTGAGCTGCTGGGCTGGGACTCTGACCGGGGGGGGGCACAGGGCACAGGGACCGTGGTGGCTGTGCCGCTGTGATTCCCCCTGCAGGCAACCGAGGTCCATCCTGACGCTGCCTGCTTCGCTCCTCCCATTGCCAGGCTGCTGCTGCTCCCTGCTCCTCTGAAGGTTAGCAACAGATGTCTGATTTCCAGCCCACACGGCCGGCACAGCTCAGTTGTGCTCTTCATTCCTGTCTGTTGGCTCTTTTATTGCTCCAAAGTGCCTCCTTCCCCCCTTCCCCAGCGTGCTCTCCGGGAGCAGCCGTATCCTCTCTCAGCCTTTGTTTCCCCAGGCTGAGCAAGTTGATCTCATAGAGACTTCGCACAAAATGGGCTTTCTGCTTCTCCAGCCATCCCAGGAGCTCTGCTCTGTGCCTGTCCCAGCCCAAAGCAGCTCTTTCCTCAACTGGAGAACTGTCTGGAGAATGGCAGTTCCAATGAGATCTTGCCTGTCCCTTTTTGCTGGAATTTCGGACCCCCCCAGCTGACATTGCCCTTTCCAGGAGCCAGGTCACATCAACAGCACACGAACCACTGAGACAAGTCTTCACCCTCCTGTGTGCCAGACCAGTGAGCTCCTAGCTACGTCAGGAAGCTTTATGATCAGCACCCAGCTTCTAGGTCAGGTAATGCTGTGTTTTGCCCCATTTCATTTCTCTCCAAGTTACCCTTCTCTTCAGATGTGACACCTGCTTCTCGTCTTCGGGTTCCTATCACAACCCCACGTTCTCCTCACAGGGTCACTAATGAAGAATCAAGCAGTGCTCATCCCAAGGCAGCTTTTGGAGGAGCTCTGCCAAGGGCCTTCCTCCCACCCGGCTCCTCTCCTTGCTCCATCCCATGCCCGTGCTCCAGCTCAGCTAAAAATATCCCATTGACGGCGTATCAGAGCCCTTACTGAAGCCTGGAAAATGGCACGCTGCGCAGGAACCCTTCCTTATCTTTTGTTTCTCTCCCACAGCTATCAGCAAAGCCTCGGTGTCTCCGCATTAACCCAGCACACTTGCTGGCCCCGCATGCCTTGCAGCAGCGCGCATCAATCTCGGTGCTGCACCAGGGCCGTCCATTAGCGAGTTCTGTGTTTACACAATTCCTAGCACAACGCTTTCCCCAAAAGCTTACGGCCTCAGCCTGAGCCACATTTTTAAAGATCCTGTCAAGCCCTAAGTGAGATTTCCAAGAGCAGTTTCCTCCTGTCTCCATGCTGGCAGCAGGGGAGCGGTGAGCTGGGCATGGCACTTCAGCCAGCGCTGCCCTCTGCTTTGCTGTTTGGGTTTGTGGTGAGGACTTCCAGGCTTCCTGCTTCCCTCGCCAAGGATGCTCTAGCAGCAAGCATTGCTCTGGTTTGTGGGAAGGCCACCAGCTCTCACACAGCCTCCTTTCTTCTGCCCTCCAGCGTCCTCTGCACTGGGCAACGCGGGGAGGCCAAATGCTTCGTGCCTTCTGCAGGACGTGTTGGATGTGGATCGTGGCTGCTAATGTGCTCCGCCATAGCTGGTCACCATGCCTGTCCTCAGTTGCTAATTTCCCCTTCCACCCACTTCACTGAACAGCACTAATCGTGTGGTGAGACGCAGCCTTCCTGCCCCAGGGAGCAGCACATCGCTCTGCTCTTAGTGCGGGCCAAGCTCAGAGAGACCCCTGTGTCCCAGCTCCTGTGTAACGCGCTCCCCATTAACTCCATAGAAAAGTCATTTACAAGCGGTCAGAATGCAGGCTGTTGAGGACAGCACTCACTTCTGAGAAGTTACACAGATCTGATGCAAAATCACAAAATTCATCTTTACCACAGTGACTAACGGGGCCGAGGAGCTTGAGTTAATATTTATACTTGGCATCGGACCCTACGCACAAATACTGACTTTGGCTGAATGTGGAGCATCCCGGTTTATCTTCACATCCATTGGTACCAGGGGTCCAGGTGCGTGGCAGCACCCTGGGCTGCTGGCAGGTGTCAGGGGGTGCTCTGCCTGGGGGCCACAGCCCTGGCTCCATGCAGTCACGCTGCCCCGAGGCTGCCAAGCACTCACCACCTGGCTTTGCAAATGCCTGTGCTGCAGAAGGAAGGTTTCCAGGGGAGTTGATAACAGAGGATGTAGTGGGTTTTCAGAAAGAAATCAACATTTGCTACGAAAGCAGCAAGGCTGAAACTTTTTGAGGTGGATTGCTCCCTAACAACGCACCGCAGCTCCTTCAGGGTCGCAGCGTGTACCCACTTTGTTTCATGGAGAGCAAAGCTGGGAGCTGGGCTGCTCCCGAGCCGAAGGTTCAGCACCTCGTGCCTCTGTGTGCTCTGCCCAGCTCCTCCACTGCTGTCCCCACAGTGCTGCTGCTGGGCCATGCATGGGCCGTGGTGAGGCTGTGGCAGCAGCCACACAACAGGATGCTGTGCTTGGGGCACCTCAGGAACGCCACGGAGCGACTGTTACCACACACATCCCCGAAGCAAACATCGGTGCTATCATCTAAAAGAGCAAAAACGTTTGGAAAACGGCAGATTTGGAAAATGACACTTCCTACACGTGATAATTACACAACCTTAGCTCTGCCCTCAGAGCACGTCTGCTTCTCGCTGCACTGTTCGGAAACTTGCACAAGAATTTCACTTTGCAGCTCAAGGCGAGCAGAGGTGGCACGGGGCTGCGTGTGGCCCTCAGGGACCAGGGACACCATGGGGGACAAAACGTGCAGCTTGTGGAGGAGTATGGGTCAGCACAGCCCTAAGGCACAGCTTGTGCTTCTGTCCTGCCGTGTCCCTTACATTGGGTTGCTTTCTAAGCAGCAATTTTCTTTCTTTTTTTTTTTTTTTAAAGTGTTTTTCCCTCCCCACAGGCTCCCCCTGCGCTGTGCTTATGGCTGGGCTTTGTCACCTCTGGGGAAGGGACATTGGGAAAAGCTCCTGTCCTGCAGGGCAGAGCTGGGCCAACTTCTGTCTTTGCACAATGTGGGAAGGAGGAAGACGCTCTGCTGTGTGTCTGCTCCTGCAGGGACTGTGACACTGTGGACAGCTGGGATTAGCACGAGCCCAGGGCTGCCCCTGTCCCCCCTTGTCCCCATTTCCCCCACGGAGCCGCTCCGTATGCTCAGTGGGTGACACGGGCCTGTCCCCACTGCCCGGCCCAGGGCTGCGCCGGGGCAGTGCCACGCAGGAGTGCCACAGCTGCGCTCCCAGCACGGATCTGCACCGGCACAGCGAGGATATCGCTGAGAGACGACGAAAAGACCTTAAATTCAGCACCGTCTCTGCACGGGGCTGGTGATGTGACCCCCAGAGAGATGGGAGCTCGCGGGGGCACTCCACGAGGCGCTGGGCCTCGCCCCCCCCCCCACTGCCCCCGGCC